>JAKLWX010000016.1:0-77685 GCA_022702355.1 Cercospora zeina
AAGGTTGTTCTACCAATTGAGCTAATTAATTTTTTTTTTTTTTTTTTTTTTTTTTTTTTTTAATTATACCCCCCAGAAGTATAACAACTTATGTTTAATTGTAAACGTAGAAATATATTTTTTTTTATTATACCCTCCCAGAAGTATAACAACTTATGTTTAATTGTAAACGTAAAAATATATCTTTTTTTATTATACCCCCCCAGAAGTATAACAACTTATGTTTAATTGTAAACGTAGAAATATATGTTTTTCAACAAAGTAATATTAATAATAGTCTTTCTAATCAATATAAATATATTTGAAAACTATGCTGTTTTACATTTGTTTTCAATATACTAATCTTCATAGTAGTCACTACTATCAAAGTCACTTTGATAAACCTCTGAAGAATCTTGTGCAAATGTAGCGTCGGACGATTGGTTATCTGTTGCACTATTACCCGTTACTGAAGTAGAAGAAGAATCAGATTCAGTATCAGAAGCACTATCAATTCCTTCTTCAATTCTTTCATAGGTATAACTCTTAACTTGTTCATTCCTTTCAAGTAGATTAACTCTTTGAACCTCTCAAGAGTCTAATTCTTCTTGCGGAATATCTTCAAGTTCCCCAGTAGTCTCAGCATCCAGCAAACTATTGATAGCAGCTTCCTTCTCTTTAAAATGTTCTTCTAATCCTTGGGGATCATTCTTGAAATCTTTTGCAAGGTGTGCAGCACTATCTTCTAAAGTAGGATTATTGCTATCATATTTATTACTTTTCTTTGCAAGTAGTGCGGCTTGTATAGAAAAACATCTTTTGGGCATAGGTCTGTTTATTATTTTCGTTTTCATTTGACAATTATTATTAATAAACTTATTTTTCTTACATGCAAAATAAATAGACAAACTTAAAAAAAAATTTGTATAAGCATATAAACAAAAAAAAATTTAACAGTAAAAATATATAAAGTACTAAGCAAGTATTAGGAATAAATGGTTGTACATAAAAAATATATTTATTTTTAATTATTTTTTTTCTTTATAAGAAAGAAAAAAATTATTCATCTGATATCCGAACTCAGACAAAAATATTGGGAATATTTTCCTCTACCATTAAAAAAGTAGGGATTATCTATATATAATATTACTTATTGCTTTAAATGAGAAATTAATCTTAATATCTTTATTAGCTTAAAAATCTTTAGTTTAAATATCTGTATTTAATATATTAAGTAACTAATGATAGTGTTTGTATATTATTCTACATAAAATACAGTTAAAATCAATATAATTAGAATGAAAAAAAAAAAATATCTTAAAAGTTTGCGTAAAAGTACTTACATTAAATGAACCTCCATATATACCTACTCCGTTATGTAAAGGAGTAAGATATAAATTATCATATGCTAAAAAGCTTGTTAGTATTAAACCTGTTACAACTACTCTATAAAATAAAATAGATATATTACGTCTAAAGATAAGAGCAATAGAGAATAATAATAAAACTAATAAAGATATTAAGAATAATTTATCATTTAAGCGAAGAAATAATGTTTAAATAACATCTAAAGGTCTATACCTTTTAAAAAAATATTATATCAAAGAATTACATTTTAAATTTAATTAATTTACTAATAGATGGACTTTCAAAGTGGGTTTAAGATGTAGTATATATGTAATTTATAACAACTATAGCTGTTATACAGAGAATATCCGATTCGAACGGATGTTAGTGTTTTTACTAAAATAAGTTTCAAGCTTATCGCTATAAACCACTCAGCCAATTCTCTTTTAACTTTTTATTATTAATTTTAATAATAATTTGATTCCTCGATGACTTGAACATCGAACATACTCTTATCAAAAGTACACTTTACCTATTAAGTTAAGGAACCTATACATTTTACTAAAAAATATTAAATGTGTATCATACACAAAAGTGATGGCTTAAACAAGAGCACTCAGACTTGAACTGAGAATTTAAAGTTTGAAGCTTCATATTTTGCCAATTAAACTATACTCTTTTTTTTTTATTAATTTATGCATATTAGTTTACTAATTTATGTAATAAACTTAAACATTTTTTTTACCTAGCCCAGAGGTATAACAAACTACGTATAATAATAAGATCAAACAAGTAAAAAGGACTTTCATTTATCTTTATACATCTCCCAGCTGTATGTCATCCCCAGTGACATAAATGATTATCCAGATTAACGTGATTAACATATTAAAATATTACGTTTGTTTTAAACTAATATAGGTCAAAGTAACTAGATTTTAATACATAGATTTAAAATATATACAAGTAACAATAGCTAACGTAATTTATTGAATTAGTAAAAAAAGCCAAACAAGAATAGGTCAATATACATTAAGAATAATTAGACTTATAAAAATAAGGATAATCAGACAAAAAAAACTAAAATATATTAAAGCAAAACGTTTAAAGATTAAAATAGTTTAAAACTAAGTATGTATAATATAAGTTAAATACAACATAGAGCTAGTCATCTCCATCCATATAACTAGGCATCTCTGTTGAGGGATCGGCAAAATCATCAATAAGTGATCTATTTCTTTCTTTTTCTTGTTCTTCTTGGATATGTTTATTAAGATTTTCTTCCCTAGTACGTAGCAGATATTCATCTTTTATATATTTTGATCTAGAACTTCAAGCATCATCACTGAATTTCTTGTAGTCATCTAGCTCCTTACCAAAATGATCTACATTACTTTTTGTAGTTTGATCTATGTTAGGATCACTCATAGCAGCATTCACTAATGTTTTACCTTTATGATAGTCCAGATCTCGCATTGCTTTTAGGACATGATTATCTTTTTTTACTTCTTCTGAATTTTGAAATTCTTCTGAATTTTCAGAAGTAGGTTTATTTGAAGATAGTTCTTTAGCTAATTTATCTGATAGATCTCGATATTTCTCTGCATTTTCAAAGACTAATCTTTTCGTACTTTCCAATGCGTCACTTTCACATATTTGTGTAGCAAAATAATTATTCTTATCGTTTACATCATCAGCATGTCGATTAACCCTATCAGATTTTTCATCCAACAATTGTCCCTCACTCATTTGTCTATTATTCCCATTCATTACTTCTTCTTGTTCTTTATCAATAAATTCTTGTCTAGTTAAAGGACCTAACTGATCTATATTACCAACACCTAAATTATTATCTGTATTCTGATTTAAATCTGGAGTATTAACGCCATTATTACTGTCACTATATAGCTTTCTAATTACGTGAAAACTCCTCCTATTAAAATTTATACTATATATTTGTTTTATTTTTATGAACTGCATGCGGAAAAGGGATGATTCGAACATCCAGGTGTTTAAACACAATATTTAGCAAATATCTTACCTTACCTATGGCTACTTTTCCTTTTTAAAGTTATAATGTAACTAACATTACGAGTTAGATCGGCAACGATCCGATATCTACTTTCTCGACAAGAAAGTCCTTTACCAATTAAGTTACTAACTCTATGCTAATATAAATAAAGCAATAAAAATACATAATTTATTTACGGCCGACCGAATTCGAATCGGTACACATCGTTTGGAAGACGAACGGTCTACCATTAACCTACGGCCGTATTTAATTATAAAAACACATAATGATTTAAATTTCAAGTAAACATTATATGTAAAAACATATAGTCATTAATAAGGTAAACATTATATGTAAAAAGATATAACGATTAATATATTAAGTACATGTCTAATGTAAAAACATATAATGATCAACATATCAAGTAAACGTTTTATGTAAAAACTTACAACCATATATATATTAAGTACATCTTAAGTTTATACTTAACAACAAACTTGTGATTAAATTTTAAAATACATATATTAATAATTAAAGTAGGAACTCACCTTTTTATCTTAAAAGCATTTACTGTATATTTATGTTGTTTTATGTAATACCTTAGATTTTTAAAAGTTATTTGCGTGTTATTAAAAAACCTAGTCATGCAATATGCTTCCATATCGTAACTGGTGTTAAAAATTATATTGTTCTGTTTTATTTGTACACTATGAAGTAAACGTTTTATGTAAAAACTTACAACCATTTATATATTAAGTACATATTTAGTATAAAAACATATAATGATAAATATATCAAGTAAACGTTTTATGTAAAAACTTACAACCATTTATATATTAAGTACATATTTAGTATAAAAACATATAATGATAAATATATCAAGTAAACGTTTTATGTAAAAACTTACAACCATTTATATATTAAGTACATATTTAATGTAAAAATATATAATCATTAATATATGTAGTAAAGAAGAAAAAATATAGTAGTAATATACATTAAAGGAAAAGGTAATAATTAAGGTTAAGTAAATTATAGTACTATGTAATGAAAAAAAGAAAATAAAAACAATAAAGTATGACGATAAAGTAATTTAATTACAAGATAGTTTAAGAGCTATGAGATTCGAACTCATATTATAATGATTAAAAGTCACATACTTTACCATTAAGTTAAGCTCTCTTGATAATATAAGACACGGAAATTATATAATATTTTAGATAAACGTTTTTTATTATATATATAATATTAAAAGTAATAATATCATATTAAATATAATAATTTTATTTTACATAAATATTTTTTTTACTTATATATTAAGTAAAAATATCATAAGTAATATTAAAAATATTATTTATATATTAAGTAATAATATGATAAACAATATTAATGTTATTAGTTTTTAATAATATGATAAACAATATTAATATTATTAGTTTTTACGGTAAAATTTTTAATAATAATTTACATAATACTATTTATTAAATTGTGATTTTATTATTATATTACAATATAATTAAACAATAATTATAATAGTTTAAGATACTACACTATAATATATTAATGAAGAAACTGAATAATGTAAACCATCTAAAATAGGAGCAGGATAAATACCTAATAATACTGTTAATACTACTAATGTTAGTAATATAGATAATTCTCTTTTATTTAAATCAGGAATACTAAATTTAAAAAATTTAGAAAATGAACCTGCAAAAGCTATCCTATTGAACATATATATTGTATAAGCTGCACTAAATACTATAGAAGAGCTAGCGAATATACCTAATAAAGGTAGTCTTTCAAAAGTACCATATAAGCTCATAAATTCACCTATGAAATTTAAAGTTAATGGAGTACCCGCATTACCTAAACAAAGTATGAAAAACAATACAGAAAATAAAGGCATTACTTGTGCTATACCTCTGTAAAAAGTTATTAATCTCGTTGATGATCTATCGTATAATACACCTCCAGCACATATAAATAGTCCTGAAGATACAAAACCGTGAGCTAATCCTAGTATAATTCCACCTTCTATACCTTGTATTGAATTACTAAATACACCAAGCAAGTATACTGCTGCATGAGAAACAGAACTATAAGCAATTAATTCCTTAACGTCTATTGTTCTTAATGTACTGAAACTTGCATATATAATTGTAATAACTCCTATTACATATACTACAGAAGTAAAATAAAAATAAGCTTTAGGTAATATAGGTAAAATTAGTCTAAGTATACCATATAAACTAAGTTTTAATACTATACCAGCCAAAATTATACTACCCCCAAGAGGTGACTCTACGTGAGCTTTTAGCAGTCAAGTATTTAAAAAAATAGTTGGAGTTTTTACCGCAAAGGCGATAAAAATACCGTAAAATAAAAATAATTGAGTTAAGAAATTAAAGTTTGTTTTGTATAATGCACCAAAATCAGTAGTACCCATAATGGATGACATAGTAAGTATAGATAACAGCAAAAATAATGACCCTAATAAAGTATATAAAAACAAGTAAAAACTTGCTCTTACTCTATTACTAGACCCAAATAATCCTATTAATATAAATAAAGGAGGTAAAATACTTTCAAAAAATATATAAAACAGTAATATGTCTAACACTAAAAATACTGCTAAAAGTAATGTTTCAAGTAACAATATTATTATAACATAAGACTTTACATTTTCTGATATAGAACTTCAATTACTTAATAACGAAATAGGCATAATTATTGTAGTTAGAAGAACAAAATACATACTTATACCATCCACACCTAAGTAGAAGTCAAAATTACTTATCTTGTGGTATTCTTGCACAAATTGGAATTGGTTACTACTAAAGTTAAAAAATATAAATACAACCAAAGATATGAAAAAATTAATAAGTGAAGTAGATAAACCTATTATTTTTATTTGTTTTAAAGTAGCAAGAGAGTATCCTTCTGTTTTAGTACTATAAGATACAACGGAAATCATAAATATACCTATTAAAGGTATTAATAATAATAGAATTAGTAACATTATTGTTTAGATTTAATTAAACTTATTTTCTTCTAAGCCTGATGACTCTTATACACAAGGATTTGTATTTATATAAAACTATATAAACATTATGACACTACACAGATGATGTGTATTTTATAATATATAACATAGCTTATATTTACAACATGAAAAATAACCATGTTAATTTTTCTTTAATTGTTAAAGCGACATTATACTAAATAGCTATATTTCAATTAATACCTTAAGTAATATACTTGTAAAAGTATGCTTGTTAAACAACTATATTAATTCACAGTTACCCGACAATACTTGTATATTTTAAAGGAAAGAATAAGTCTTATTTTTATAAATATATTGTTAAATTATATAAATCAGGTAAACCTTCCATTTTAAGTGGTTAAAATCAAACAAATTATTACGAGTTACAATACGAAATAGCTTTGTAAAGCTAAATGTGATAAACTAGTACAACCTACTGAAATACATGTTAACAACAAGAATTAATAATATGTATTTTTACATGCACAGTTACTAAAAAGACTAGTATAACTAAGGGTAGTTTATTCGTATAATGTTAATCAAACGATTAGAAATTCCAAACATTTACATTAATACAAAATACATTAATAAGTATTAGAATAACTATTAAAATCAGGAATCTTTATTAAGGTATTGCATACGAAGATTAAAACAAAGTCAAACATCTTTTGTTGATGGTTTTGCTAAGCCTTTAACAAAAAACCCGACTTACATTAATACGTAAAATTATAATTTCGGTTTAAACTGTAATTTATTAATGGCCAGTTTTTATCATTTTAATGTTCTATTAAATTTAAAATTTCTCTGCCTAGGTTATAATATATTCACTCATCTTAAATAACCTTTTTGTACAAAATTAAGCATTTATATTTTATTTTTACACAATTACTTATAAAAACAAACATCATGATATTTAAGCTTATACTGTTATAGGTAATGTAATTATATAATAATAAAAGAAAAAAAAACATTAAAATAAGATCATTTTTTATAATATCAGTCGTAAATCACAACATAGGAATAGTATAACCTAAACTTTGTATATTTTCATTAAAAAATATAAAAATTAAAATATATCGATATATGGCTAATGTTTATTTATTTTTTTTATGGTTTGTTTTTTTTATTATTATATGTTAATGAAAAGTAATAGAAAAAAATAATAATTTTTTTTTATATTAAATTAATTTTGAGAAAAAAGCCTTAATAACTATTATATGCATAACGTTAAACTACTATTAGTTTTAACTAGGACAATGACTAATTTTATCCCTAATAAATTTAACGTTACCGGTATCTTTAATAAGATTCTGATAATTTTTATATAAATCTTTTAGCAAGAACTCTGCTTCTTTCAACGTTTGTTTAACCTCAGTACTTGTCTTAGAAATGCGATTTAAATCTTGCAATTCTTTTGTTTTTCCTACAAGAAAAGAAGTCCGGGTTGATAAACCATTATTTCTCAATAACTCCGCACAAACATCTCTACCAAACCAGCAACTATTAGTCAAAACCTGCTGATTGCTATTCGAGGACTCGTGTCCCTTAAAGACACTTTTTTCGACTTCACTTAATGGCGACACTATAAGATTTTTCAATCTTTCATTGACCTCTAGTACACAAGTATTTAGTGTATTACTGTTAGTTTTGCTAACATCCAAACGTTGTTGAAACTTACGAAGCTTATCATTTAAATTGTTGTCACTTGTTGACGTGACTGAATACTCCGAAACACCATCATTTGGGCTGTCATAGCCCGATGTGGAGCCATCAGAATTGTTCATACAATACAATGGTTCAAATAAGAAATCTCTAAACTTATAAAGCAATTGACTACGAGTTCTATGAACATTAAATGATGTATCTCACTATAAGTACAAGTCAAATTCTAGTTCTTCATTGTCATCACTAATGAAATCAGGATATTCGTAAGTTAGATATCACTGATGTCCTTCAAGAAATACTGTTAAAGATGGGTCTGTAACTTCGTCCATTAAATATAAAAGTTTAAATAAAGGAAAAGCAATTAAGATTAAAATTAATGCAGGTGTAATAGTTCATATTAATTCAATTAAGGTCCCGTGGTTTAAATATTTGTTACTTATAGGTAATTTAGTATAAATGTAGTTTCTTATAATTGAAACCGTAATTCATGTTAGCCCAAATAATATTATAACAAGATAAAACATAATGTTGTAATGTAACTGGACAAAAGCTTCCATTTGAGGACTAGCACTATCCTGAAAATAAACACCACTTGGTTGTGGAGCGTCACAAAAAACAATAAACTTATTAAAAACATCCATATATTTATATATAAATTTAGTATAAGATTTACCAGAAATATTACCTTCTATAATCTGTTTTTCCTATATACGTTTTTTTTTATGTAGTGTAGTTATTTTTAATAAAATAATAATAGCAATATACAAAACAAATACTATTCACAAAATAAATACTATTTACTGTTTTATTGATTAATTTTTATTACTAAATCATTTATACATTAATTAGAAGTAAAGCAATATCCGTAAATTATAAGTAAACCACAATATGTGTATTTAAATCTTTAATACTTATGAAAAATGCAATCAATAAACCATACAAGGTTAATTTTTTGTATTACAAACTTAAACAAAGAGTAGGTATACCTATAGTATTGATAATTTGTATTATACAAATTATTTTCTGTAATATATTGAACTAGCGGAAATAATTCTAGTATGCAAGAAAAATTAAACTAAAAAATGTAATATAATCAACTTAATGTCAGCATAATTGGACAGTCACAATGGTATTAAATGCTTGTGTAAATATATTTACATGAAATAAACCTTCATATATTTATACACCATTTTGTAAAGGTATAAGATACAAATTAGCATATATTAAAAAACCTGCTGAAAGTAATACAGCTACAACTATTATAGAAAATATAATAGACTTATCACGTCTTAAATTGACGGCATTAGAGACTAATATTAATTTAAATATAGTTATAAACATGGGTCGATATCCTGACTTGAACAGGAAACTTACTGTGCCACATACAGTTGTTCTACCTATTGAACTATATCGACCTTTAGTTGATAAGACCTATTTTTATTATGTTGGAGTGATTCGAACACTCATAGGTAAATACCAAAAATTTATGACTTGCCGATTAGTCTACAACATATTATTGTTTCATAGTTAAATATTAGGTTATTTAATAATTTAAGTATGATCTTACTTATTAACTATGAAACATTATGTTTATATTAAAACACCTTTTAATGTATACTGTAACCCAATTATGTTATAAACAACAGGATGATATATAAATAACTTGTTATCGTGTTAATAAATTTTTTCTCGTATGTATTACAAAAAAATTATAGCTTATAGGTAGCAAGATTCGAACTTGCACGGATACTATCCATTCCATCCTAAGTGGAAACTGTCTACCAATTTCAGCATACCTATTTTTTTTTTTTTTTTTTTTTTTTTTTTTTTTTTTTTTTTGTGGGTAATAGAAAAAGTAGAATATATATTGCTTAAACCACAGAAATTAATTATTATTTATCGTCATTTTCATCATCAAATATAAGTTTATAAAACTCTTTGCTGGCTTTACTCATTATATCTGTTCCTATATCCAATTTTTTACCATTAAAATCTGCGTCTACTTTTTTTAGATGTTTATACTCACTAAATTTAGTTTGTAAAATACGATCTATTACACCAACTTGGTCAGATATTTTTTTTGCCTCTACATCTGACATGCTTGAGGGTACACTTATTTCAAGATTACCATCTTTAGAGAAGAATTTTACGTCATACTTTTTTTTGATTTCTATAAGTTTATCAACCATTTTTCATTGTGTATTTACATTATGCTGTATATTCTTATCCAAATCACCTTTGATATTATCAAATACCTCTTTTGTGATGTTACCAGGATTTTTGCCATTGGAAGGATTAACACCTGATGAGCTAGGGTTAGACCCATGCGTACCAGATCCTTGTGCACCTGATTGATCCATAGATAATGACAAGATATCCTTACCATGTAAAATAGGAATATACAACTTATCACCTATAAAAAATTCCAATAAAACATTGAAGATAATTCTAAATAAAACCAAAGCTGTTAAATATAACTCCTTAAATCAAATATCTCCTTCAGTTAAAATGTATATGTTGTATATATCTTGAAGTACGTATCTCAAAAGCAAGGCAAAAACTAATGAAGCAAAACCATTTAAAATGGTACCTAATGTAATTTTTCTTTTAATAAAATATATAAAGTTTTTCATGAATTAATGTTAATTTTTCTAAGCCTTTAGACTCAAAACCAGGCTATTCAGACCTTGGTTAAGTTAAATCTATGCATGGCTTACGTGCGCATAGACCGCGATAAAATTAATTTTATAACTTGCTGTTTTTCTAATAAGGTGGCCAACCTATAACTTTCTAATAGTATACACGTACTTAGATTATCACCTAATGGGATAACCGTGCTTATTCACCGGTTAAAAGATTTTTTTAACTCATCACTGTCGCTACTCTAGCTCTAGATACAACCCAAGAAATTTTTTTTATTTATGGATTATTTGAAAAATTCCGCTTAACATAATAGTCGTACCAGTTTACCGTTGTATTGAGAAGTGCACATAATTATTTAGTTCTAAACAATTTCATACTCACTTTGTGTGAGAAATCCGCCACTTATTTATTATAGGCTAGATTCGTTTTACCATTGCAATCCCTGGCGATAATTACTTGATTTTTAAAGAAACATAGTAGTATCATCGTAATAATACTACCACATACGATCACCTGTTACTTAATCATGTTAAGTAGGTGATATTTGCCTAAAGTAAGACTCGAACTTACAACCTAAACATCTTCAGAGTTCCGCTCTACCAATTGAGCTTTTTAGGCTTCTTAAATTATTTATATTATGTTTTTTTTTTTTTGTTATTCTAGTATTTCCCTAATTATTATATGACATTATGCCTTTTTATTTGCAAAGAAGGATATAATCAATTTTTTCTTATTAAATATTACTTTACCTGTGTGGAGATATTAGGACTCGATCCTAAAATAACGATATGCAAAATCGCAGTTTTACCAATTAAACTATATCCCCTTATTTTTTATGTGAGGCTGCCCCCCTAACACAGCACTCGATGATCCTCTTCATAATTAGAGCACTTTACATTTAGGGTTAGAGTGCTTCACATTATACATTCTACTTACTTTAGCCGTTATTAGCACAAATATCTTATACTCTCCTGTCCTTAGCTGTTTTTACTAGTAATATAAAACACTCGACTATATTGAGTTCTTATTAGCACTGAAATTTAACACTCTACCCTGTTGAAGACTTATCATAACTTACATAGGACTTATTCTCTAAATAAAACCTACAATAAAAATATATTTGTATAGCTAATGTAACCCATTTGGGAATTGAACCCAAGATGTAATGGTGAAAGCATTATGTCTTAACCTCTTGACTAATGGGTCTATGTTTATATAATTTATATGATAAACGACTTTAACTTGCATGGAAAAATTTAAGTGGTATTTGTCTACCTTTCACCGCGGTAAAACTTACTGATAAGAAAAAAGTTTTGTTAATAAAGTTAAAGTCTATTGTATTTTTTTTTTTTTGTTAATAATACAAGTTAAAGTCTGTTGTTAAGTCTATTGTGTTTTTTTTTGTTAATAATACAAGTTTATTGTGTTTTTTCTATGATATTTTTTTTTTGATTTTTTTTTTTTTATTCTCATAGTCTAACTATGTACATCTTACTAATGTATAATCCCTTACTCTTAATACACTTGGCAATATATGAATGATGTATACCTATATAATTTGCTGCAGCTCTAATAGAGGTAAAAGCTTTATTATCATTCGTTTTTATTTCAGTTACTAATACAGGGAGTGCAGTAGCGCTTGAGATTGCAGCGGTTAATCTCCTTTCTTCACTAAGAGTAATACCTAATTTACTTTTACGTATAGCTTCAATAGCTTTATTGGTGTGTTTTAAACCTAGAACCGAACCCGCAGTTTTTAATATATTATACTCAGGATTTATTCTATGCAAATAATACTGTTTTCTACATAAAAGTATATCTTTTTCACAGTATTCAAGTATTTCTAATTTAAAGCTATTATACCCGTATTTTAATAAAGCTCTATATATAAGGCTTCTACCTACTGTAATCTCTCTGTTTAAATAAGATATGTTAAAATAATTTTTTAATCTTTTATTTAAATCAAGAGCAGATCCTATATAACATTTACCTGACTCAATATGGGTCCACATATATATACCGGATTTACCTTTGTTTTCCTTTAATATAAAGGGCACTAATTCAGTTAAATTAATATAAAATTTAGCGTAAATCTAACTATATTGAATTATGATGCTATACTTTAATATATCTTTAAATATAATTATTACAGCTATGTATTTGTCTCACATTGTATTAGCGGCATTTGAGATAAACAATAAATGTGTTAGGTATATCATATATTCGAGGAACGACTTGAACGTTCACGATATTTTATCAGAAAAGCTTAAATTTTCCCTGTCTACCAATTCCAGCACTCGAACTTAAAGCGTTTATTTGTTATTGCTGTTAATAATGTAAGTATATAAAATTTATTAAGGATATTGCATTATTCATTATTATGATGATAAAATAAATATTATAAGTTAAATACCTGCTCATAAAAATAAATTTAATGTTTATAATATACTGATACTATTTCATTTTTTTATTATAATGTAATTAGTTTTTTTATTAAACAAATATATTAGGTGTATTATCAAGCACGTAGCTAAACATCATATGTATATGGTTACGGTGATTTACATCTTCCAAATCAAATACATGTGGATGCCTTATTTTACTTGTAGGAATAACCCCTATTTGGTTTAAAATACGTGAATCTGTTTCAAAATTCATATTTCTTAAATACCTTCCATATAAATTGTCTTTAAGAGCAAATTCACTATTTATTGACATAAACTTTTTTTCAGGTATTAAGTAATTTAAAGGAATAAAGCCTTTATAGTTGGGTATTCCATAGTCATCAAGCAAAGATGAAAATGAGTGATATGTATAAAAAGCTATTTTAGTACCTTTTATACCTATCATAAAAGTCGGAAAATTACCTGTCAAATTTCCTATATCATCAATTGCTACTATAACGGTGTCGTGTAGCTCTTCAACTATATTCTGAATGTTCCTATTAACTAAGCTTTTAACTTCTATAAAGCAATGAGGCATAAACCTGTTTAATAAATGATTACGCGGTACGTATTTTTCAACGGTAAAGTCTGGTCTTTTATTAGTAAAACTCTGTATCTGCTCAGCATTTACACTATAATTTCTTACCGGAAAATAAAATCTAGCTAAGTTTAAAGCAGCTCTACCTGTAACGTGTTCTTGTGTTAATGATGAATTTCTAATGAAAGCTATGCTATCATTGAGTACTTGTATGTTAAAGTATTTCATGTTATAAATTGTTGTTTTTCCTCTTAATCATTGTTTTTTATGTCTTTTAAGCTAGTCGACCTAATATGTCGTGGAATTCTAGCGACATTAATATATCATAATAATTATAAAATAAAATGACAAAAGTACGCAAATCGTTAGCCTTAGTCCTATAGAGATCGGTGAGCCGTTACCCCCGTTTTCTCATTCTACGCCAGATAAAGGTTGTACTAAGTAAGTTAAATAATAATACTAAAAATATATTTTTAAGGCCAAAGTGATTTGAACACTTATCTCAGCTATCATGAGCAGCTTGCTTTACCAATTAAGCTATAACCTTTAAGTGCGGACAAAGGAGTTGCACCTTCATTTACTGGGCATGAGCCAGTTATGTTACTATTACATCAATCCGCATTGATAATATTTTTATACTAATAACACTATGTATTAAATATACTACTAATATAGCCCAGTGCAAGTATCGCGCTTACTTCTACCGATTACAAAACGGTTGCATTACTTTTATGCTAACCGGGCTTTATGTTAATTGATTTCAATTTTTATCAATTATAATAATTGCTTATAAAAAATTTTTATACAATGTTTATAATTAAAGTAATAAAAAATTACAAATAGTGTATACAATATAGGAAGAGAAAAATTTCTAATATTTAACTATTAAATACTTATGATATTACCTTAAAATTAATAAATCTTGTTGTACTAATTAGTATAAGTTTACCTTTTTAATAAAAAGAAAAAATTCTTACCTAAGACTTGAACTTAGATCTAGATATCAGAAGTATCCTGCTCTACCATTAAGCTAGTAAGAATATAATTACGTTAATTTTTCTTATTTTTGCTATAAAATTTATAAAAAAACCTTTTCTGAGAGACACGGAGGAATTGAACCTCTAGTACTTGATTTGCAATCAATACGTAAAACCTTTTACAACGTATCTCTATAAATTTTGTGATAAGACGTGTATAAGATTCGAACTTATATAACTTGTGTCCGTAGCACAATACTTTAGCCATTAAGTAAACACGCCCATAATTTTTTATACTATTATTTCTATTACTACTTACATAAGTTTATATATTTATTACTGTAAATATTTATATTACGGTTTAATATATAAAATATAATAAATTTATCATTATGCATTAATAATTAAAGTTAAGTACAAAATTAAAGCAACTTTTTTGTGTAAATTTTTCGGTAAAATCGGTTATAATATCATAACAGCCCTTAATATGAATTGAACATATATCAGAATATTAACAGTATTCCGCTCTACCGTTGAGCTATAAAGGCTCTTCATCTGTGTTACATAATCTACTAGTATAATTTTTTTTATCATAAAACTCACATCATTTTAATAAGTATAATAAAGCTAGTTAAGCTAATAAGTTGTAAAGTTTCATTTATCGATCTTCACATTATTAATTAATTTGTAATCATTCTAATATTTTAAGTAATAAAAAAGATTATCATACAAAATTTAAATCAAGCAAACTCAGGACATAATTTCTTGTGAATGGTTAATATAGCTATTAGTAAAAATAAATAAATATTATAGTAAGTTGACATAATAAAAAAGATGTTATATAAAATTAAGATATTTTAATAAGAAATAGTTTTTATAATAAATCATGCCTATTTAGCATAATATACTTGTCTACTTTCAATTGATAATGCATTTTTACCTAGTTCAAACACAAATCCTAAAGTTAAAACTAAGAAAAAGATTAACATAATTATTAATCCAAATATATCGTTAACATAAGCACTTACCACATAAGGATACACTAGAAGTATTTCTAAGTCAAATAGTAAAAATAACAGAGCAAAAATGAAAAATGAAATACTAAATTCACTTCTATTTTGACCGAGAAATGAGTGGAATCCACATTCAAAAGCACTATCTTTTTCATCGTAAGGATTATGAGGAGCAAATACTAAATTTAACCCTAATAACACTATAGCTAAAACAGGTATAAAAATAAAAAAAAATGTTTGGCTTGTCACTTACGCGTTAAATAATATTAAGGTTAAAATGCTTACTATACTAAATCATTCTTCAGGCATATATATAAATAATAATAAAAGTAATGTTATTACAGATATAATTGAACTTAGAGAACTACTTATTATTATATTTTGAGGTTTAATAGTTAAGGTTTTAGAATTTTTTATGTAATTTGAATTATATGACTGCATGCTGCTTTTTGTACTATATATAACAACGTTTACATTATAAATATAGGGGTTAGGTATATAGTCATTTTTATAGAAGAAGATTTGTTTTATTAAGTTAAGATAATATGCCGCACCTATAACACTAGTAAGTATCGCGAGTAATGCCATAAACACATATCCACTATCAATTGCAGCACTTAATATCATCTGTTTGGCAAAAAACCCTATTATAGGCGGTATACCTACAAAAGAAAATAAAGTTATTGCTAAACTAATAGACATAAAGGGGTTTACATAGAAATATCCTTTTATTTGGTTTACTAACTGCACAGGAGAATAATTATCTACTATTGTAAGCGAATCATCCTTATAATTATTATTTTTATCATCATTATATACATAGAGATATAGTGAATATCCTATAGCTAGTAATATTATAAATGCGTTCAAGTTTGATAAGCTATATTGTAAAATATAAAAGATATAAGATTGTATAGATTCTGTGGAATTTATTGTTAAAGCTAATAGTATGAAACCTACATGACTTATGGTACTATAGGCAAAAAGTCTTTTTATTCTAGATTGGGTCAAACCTAATACAGACCCTATAACTAAAGAAAATAAACTACTTAGTACTAGTATGTTTTTTCAATTAAATGAAAAAAAGTCGTAATTAGTATAATATACTATTTCAAGAAAAAAAGCAAAAATAGATATTTTTGCTATTATTGCTATATATGTGGTAACCACGGTAGGTACTCCATCATACACATCAGGAGATCAAAAATGGAAAGGAGCAGCACTAACTTTAAATAAAAATCCAGTGAACATTATTATCAACGATAAGTTAAAATAATCAGGTTTATACATATACATTATAATAGATGAACTTTTTAGCTCACTTATATTAGCAATAACGTAAATATTATCTAAATTTGTAGTACCTGAATTAATATATATTAATGCTGACCCAAGCAATATAAAACACGAAGATAACCCCCCTAATAAAAAATAAGTTAATCCGCTAGCGGTTGATGACTCTGAATTTCTATATAAGGTTGATAAAATGTATAGACCGTAACTTTGTAATTCTATAGCCAGAAATATTGATATAAGATCCGCAGTACTTATTAAGAACACAGCTCCACTAATTATAAACACTATAATCAAACTATATTCTATAATTCTAAACTGTTCACCGTTTTTATTTGAAACAATTTTTTTGTTGTATGACAGTTTTTTATATAAAAGGTTGTAAATAGAGGATAGTGTTTTTATATATATTTTTCTAGGGTAAAATCCAGTTAAAGTCAATATAACTGCACTTATTAAAAAAATAAAAATGTTAAAACTTTGCGTAAAAGTACTTACATTAAATAAGCCCCCATATATACCTACTCCATTTTGTAATGGAGTAATATATAAATTATCATATACTAAAATGCTTGTTAATATTAGACCTGTTATAACTATTCTAGAAAATAAAATAGGTATATCGCGTCTAAATGTAACGGCATTAGAGAATAATAATAAAACTAACAAAGATAATAACATTTATTTTTACTAGTAAATAATATTATATAGAAAAAATGTATATAATATCCTTAATATTCTAGTATTACTTCGAATCTCAAATGCCTAGTATTTTTTTTTTATAAATATAAACATTTTAAATTGTACAAAGTTTTATTATAAATTTCTACAAAAAATAATATTTATTATTAAATATATAAAACGAAATAATAATAGTTAGATATGTTTAAGACCCTCAGTAGTAAACAGATAAAAATAAGAATAATCAAACCACATCTACAAAATGTCAGTATAATATACCGGCTTCTAAACCTAAATGATGATTTTCAGTTAAGTGGTAAGCTAATAAACGTCAGAAACCTACAGCTAGGAAAATTGTACCTATTATAACGTGTAATCCGTGAACAAATTATTTGCATAAAGACTCTTTATTCTTTATTTTCCATTTTTTTTCAAAATGGTTTAGACTATGTCATCAACCAAGAATTATACTTGATTGCGGGGTTTTCGTGGCAGGCTTATTGTAAATAAAGTACTCACCTACTAGTCGTTGAACCTTCGTATATGCGTTTTTAATTTATTTCATATACGCTTGGCTGCATATTGTCCTTACTTAATACAAAAATACCATGTTTAATATCAGGAGTTCTATGCAATTTACCCCGTTTGCTATTATACCTTACCCGTTTTTTTTTTATTTATTAGAAAAATAAAAACCAGAATGGTAACCATATATTATAAATTATCATCTTCTTTTACTGTACGTACCCTTTTTAATGGAAAGTAAAGCAGAATTTAATGATTTTTTATTTATATTATTATTATTATCAATGATTGATATCGCCTTATAAAAATCTTTAAAATCTTTATATTTTACACCAATAATTTTGTTTTTAAGTAAAAATGGGATAACTTTTTCAATAATATCAGAGTATTTATATACACACAAAACAACCTCATTTATTCTACTTTTTTTAGTTTCTATTACACCACATGCCATAAAATCTTTTATTTTACAAAATAAGTGTCTATCCCTTATATGTTGAGATATAGAGAAAACGAATGTATATTTAGATAAAATACCTTTATGGTTTACCGGCTTTATATAAAACATACCTTCTGCACTCACAAAGCCTGCTAATCATAAAGAACTTATTATTGTTTCTTTTAAGTAAGAAGGTAACATAATACTAGATCTTTCTAATTTTTTAGCACCAGGAAACAAATTTGATAAAATAGAAGGTAAACCTTTATCTTTACCCATACAAGATTTATAAGATAAAATTTTATTGACATGAAATATTTCTAAGATTCTAGTGTTATACATTGTTTCTACGGTACGACTAAATAATATAAAATCTATTTTCTTTTGAGTAAGTAAAGGATATTTATTGAAGTGCGGTATAATGTTTTCATAAAGTATCTTAATAGATTGCACTGAATAAATAGCACTAGGTTTGCCATGACGCACACGCTCTATGATAGAGCCTGTACTGAAAAAAGTCTTTATCATATAAAGTATAGCTATATCTTTCTTATGTAATTCTATACTAAAACTAGGACTAATTTTAATTTTATGTTTTCTAGTTAGATCTTTGCCTATCTTAATGCTAAAAGAAGATTCACCGTCACAAAACCCTGTAACTCATTTAGGTGATAATTTATAACTGGCCCTAAGTCCCTCATCAGTGGTGTTGGCACAAACGCTCACTCCAAGAAGTGAGCTGGACTGCGAGACCGGTATAATAGGGGCTGCGATTAACCCAGTACCAAAGTAAAAACACGATCCGTAGGCTCCATCTGATAAAGTAAATGAAGAAACTGAATACTCAACAGCCTGGAATCCTGTAAATATTAATGCAAGTATAATTGTAAATAGAGCACCATAAAGAGCTCCATTTCTGTTACCTTGTATTAAACAGTGATGAGAATAAGTTATTGTTACACCTGATGCTAACAATAATGCAGTATTAAGTAATGGTAATTCAAAAGCATTTATTGCTTCTATACCTATCGGAGGTCACTGTGCTCCTAATTCCACTGTAGGTGATAAGGCACTGTGAAAGTATGCTCAGAATATAGCTAAGAAAAATAAAGCTTCGGACACTATGAATAAAGCAACTCCCATGTTTAAACCTTTTTGTACAGCTAAAGTATGGTTACCTATGTAAGTTCCTTCGCTTATAACGTCTCTAAATCAAAAAAACATACTTGAAATTACTAAAATAAGGGCAAAAAATAATCAATAACCTGCATTTTGGAAGGCATGCATAGTTAAAACACCTGAGGTAGTTAAATTTAATAAACTTATACAAGTAAATATAGGTCAAGGTGAAGGAGAAACAAGATGAAAAGGATGTCCCTGAAAAGCACTTCTGTTTTGATTAGACATAATAAATAAAATCTATTTTTTTTTTCAATAAATAAGGAATTAAATATTAAATTTAATGAAATTATAACCATTAGGTTATCTTAAGTTACTTACTTTGTCATCCCATTCGTATACTTTAGCTAATCTATCAAAATATGTATCTAGTCTAAAATGATCAGAGTTGTTTGTTTGATGATATGTTTCTATATTAGCTGGCAATTGATTTTTATATCTTTGGATTTGGTTTAAGATAGCTTCATCAGTTGTACCCTGATTTTCGGTACAATATTTTATTTTTCATTCAATACTTTCCCCTAGAACTTTTAGTTTCTGTCTAAATTGAAAAGCTGTAAAATTACTAAAACGGTTAGGCTGCTGATTAGTTCCACTACCTTCGGGCTGTCCAGCACTACCTGTTTCTTGATGATTGTTAGCGGAAGTCTGATTATGAGCTAGACCAATAATAGAATTATTATTAGGTCCGCTACCACCAGGCTGCCCACCACCTGAAGGCTGTCCGCTATAGTTACCAAAATTTTGGCTCTCTTGCCCGCCTCCATTAATATAGAGGACGTCTTGTGATAAAATTAGTAAATCTAATATATCAAGACCAAACACTATTAAGAAATATAGTATAACAATGCAAATGATCTCAACAAGATATTGTTGTACATAAAGATCAACTCTAGCTATGTATATTGCTATGGAGAAACAGACAAAAGGTATTACAAAATTAAAGTATATACTTATTAAAATTAAAGTAGTAACAGTAAAAATAACTGCAATTATTCTAGTATATAAACAGAATAAACAAGGTGACTTGTAATAACAATAGTCTATACCTCTTTCTACGTGTAAGTATACTAAAAATCAAAATGCTAAAGCAGTATTAGAATGTAGATAACGTATTAATCATCCGTTATCTACCTCTCTCATAATATGTTGTACTGAATTAAATGCTTCAAGTACGCTAGGGTTGTAGTGCATAGCTAAAGTAACTCCTGTTAGGATTTGTATAACAAGAAAAAATCCTAATAGTGAACCTAAATATCACAAGTAACTAATATTTGAAGGCTGGGGTGAATCAACTAAATAACTTTTAACTAGACTTAGTGAAGGGTGACTTTTGAATATTCTCATTTAAAATTTATATTTTTTTATTTATATCTATTATTGTACTGATTTATATAATTAACTTTAACATTTTTTTTTTTATTATTTAATAATTTATTATTATTAAATTGTTTAGTACTAAAACACAAATATGGCTAACATCGTACTCATACAAAAATAATTATTTGTATGTTAATATATAAAGTATGTTGTTGTAATTTAGTTTAAGTAAAAACTTATATCAAGATATAGCTACATATAATATTATAACTATTTTCTTATTATTGATAATAAAGCTACTACCATTACTATCAACACACTATTGTCCATTACATATATATAAGGAAGTACGATATAATAAGTAAGACCTACAAGTATATATAATCCATATCATGTAATAACCCATGTATATAGTTTGGATATGCTTTTACTTAAAACAATTAATTCTTTGAACTTGTCAAGAGTATAATTCTTCCTGGGTAATGTCCTCAAACTCCCCAGTAGTTTCAGCATCCAGCAAACTATTGATTGCAGCTTTTTTCTCTTTAAAATGTTCCTCTAATCCTTGCGGATCATTCTTGAAATCTTTTGCTAAGTGTGCAGCGCTATCTTCTAAAGTAGGATTGTTACTATCATATTTATTACCTTTCTTTGCAAGTAGTGCGGCTTGTTTAGAAAAGCATCTTTTTTTTTTGCATAGATCTGTTAATTATTTAGGTATTCAAAGGACAATTATTATATATATGGTATTTATTATACGTAATATATATAACTACTAAATAAAGGTAGACTAATTATAATTTGCTTAACACTTAAATCATCAGTTTTATATTCTCATAATATTTAATGTAAATCTAACCCATCTTTAATGTAAGAACATGACAATACAACAAATACTTGAGCTTGTATAAAAGCAATACCCAACTCTAATCCAGAAAACGCTATAATAAACGCTAGTGGAAATAGTCCTAAAAAGAAAAATATAAATCCTGAAGTCATTATATTATAGGTAAATCCACTAAGAATATTTAAAAGCATGTGACCTGATAGAATATTTGCTGCAAGTCTTAACCCCAATGATACATTTCTTGCTAGATAAGAAATAAATTCTATTAGAACTAATAAAGGTAGTAAGGCTAAAGGACATCCAGCTGGTACAAATAGTGAAAAGAATTTAATACCGTGTTTATTTAAACCTAGTATAGTAGCTCCTAGAACTACTGTGAAACTTAAAGAGAATGTTAAAATAAAATGGCTAGTACTAGCAAAACTATAAGGTACCATACCTATTAAGTTATTAACCAATATAAACATAAATAAGACATACATGAACGGAAAGTATATTTGACCGTTTTTTGCATTAATTTGACCAACCACTATACTATGTATTGTTGCGTACAATGTTTCCTGTGTTATGGATCAGGCATTAGGTATTACTTTATTGTTGTTACTTGATAATATACTTAACATGAAAATAAGGTAACCAGCTATAGTTAAATATAATCCAATATTTGTTATAGATAGTGATAGATTTCCTAAAATAGGGGCGTCTACACTTAATAAATTTCTTATCTCAAACTGGTCCAAAGGACTTATAATATAGGTAAAATTATTCATAAAAAATAAACCATAATATTATACATATAAGAAAGCGTTTATTTCTTTGCCTTTATTACGGATATTTAGTTTCTTACACAAATATTTATTCATTTAGATATCTATCTTTATAAAGTTTATAATTTACTTATAAACACACGTGTAGCAAATAAACGAAGAAATCTAGGTAAAATATATTTAGAAAATACATATGTTAATAAAACAAATATTGCAAAAGCAAACACTACTTGATTTATAAAAAAAAAAGGTACTAATTGAGGCATTGAACTGTTATTATTTATATGGTATTTATTATACGTAATATGTCTAACGACAAAAAAAAGATAAACTAATTATAATACTATAATATATAAACCTTACACAAAAATTAAATGTCGGGTCATTATAATAGTCTAACTAGTTATAATACCATAATACATGAAGCAAATACAAATATTAAATCTCGGATTAAAAAAAAAGTCTTTTTCTTTTAATGTAAATTAGACAAAAACTATAGGAAGAAAAGGAATTGAACCTTCGACAGCCTCAGCTATTGAGTTTACAGCTCAACCCATCATACCAACAAATGGGACCTTCCTTGGGGGGAAAATAGTTAATGTTAATTAAACCCGTGCAATTTCCACTACACGAACCGTATTTCGACTTAACACCAATCAAGGTCACGCATACGAAAATTCTTCGATAAAATATAACCCTATTGCAAATAGCATAACCTAAGTTTATTATGTATTATACAATAAGATACAAGCCTAATTGCTACGTAGTTAGAATAACGAAAAACCAAACTTATTGCACATACCCCTTTCAGCGCCTGACGAGTAGTTAGTACCTATGTGAGATTGAATCCACCGTGATGTAGTGATTCACGATTACTAGTAATTCCTTTTTCATGCAGTCGAGTTTCAGACGACAATCCATTTTTTATTCTGCTTTAGAGATTAGCTCATATTCGCATTCTTGCCTCTCTTTGTACAAAAACATGTGGCACGTCTATAGCCCACAATATTAAGGTCATGATGACTTGTCTTGGTCCCTATTATGATATCCAATATAGCGGATAAGTATTCCATTGCCAGACAAACAAATTTAATCAACACAAATCTCTGGGGGAAGATAAGATTTTTTACTTTAAGTAGTCTTAACCGTCGTCCTTGCCGAGGTATTGCCTGTGGTGTATGGGTTTACGTTAATTAAATGAATCTAACCATAATCTCACGACATTAACTGAAGACAGCCGTGCAACGCTTGTATGATAAATAACAATTTAGTTTCATCTCTCAACTCTCCTTTTTATAGTACTTATTTTAAGAAAAATTGTCTTTTATCATATTCAAATTGTGGTAAGGTTTTTCGAGGGTCATCGAATTAAATAACATACTTCACTACTGGTTTCACAAACGGTCTAATGATTTCAGTTCCTGCGTTGCCACATTACTCTTGAGGTGGAATGCTTACACTTTCATTTATACACCAATTTTTTCTTAGTCTATAACATTCATAATTTTCTGCCTGGACTACTAGGGTATCTAATCCTATTCGCTCCCCAAGCCTTCGTCCCTTAACGTCAGTTTATATATAGAGGATTGCCTTCGCCGTTATACATTCCATTAGTATCAAAAAATTTCATCTTTACACCAACAGTCCTAATATTTGCCTCTCCCATAAAACTCTAGTATTTTTGTTCCTTGCGCAGGCTGAAAATACCGTCTAGGTACCCTTTAAACCTAATAAAGATGAATAACACTAGTCTCGCTTGTGTTGCCGCGACTGCTGGCACAAGAATTGGTCGAGACACATAAATAGAAATCTGTCATAATCAATCTTCTATTTAGAACTTTACACGACATAGTCGATGCGTATATATTTATATTATAATATATAACTTCATTCCCCCAAATTGCTGGTTCAGCCGTTAGGCTATTGACCAAGATTCCTCACTGCTGTACTATACATATTGGGGTTTTTTCAGACCCAATGTGGTCAATAAACCTCTCAGTTATGACTACAAGTCAAAGCTAGTTAAGAAATTACCTTAACTACTACTTACTTGATAATTCTAAAATATCTTAAAGCGAGAAGAAGTTTTATCTCTTTAGGGGATTTTTTTTTTCCTTACTTTAAGGCAATAAAAGTATTTTATACTCACCTTTACACCACCTAATTTCTTTACCAAAGTCTATTAAAAATTAAACTTTATGAAATTATGTATGATTAGCATGTGTCAAGCCTTTGGACAGCGTTCAATCAGAGCCATCATCAAACTCAATAAATAAAAAATCTTTTTTTATTTTTAATAATAAAAGTAAATTGTAATAATAATTTATATAATAATAACAATATTTTTTATTATATAAATATTAATTTAATAAAAGCAATTATAAAATTGCATTAACCTATACAACTAAAAAAAAAAGCATTGGCTCATATTGCTACATTTAATCCATATGTTATGAAAATAAGCAGAAATATCTAATTAAATAAGTTATCTAATTACATACTACCTATTACATTTCAAAGTAGACCCGCGCACATTAACGTTATGAATATAAGAATAACTAAAAGAATTAAATCACTTAAAAGACTAAATATACTTGATCTAGTACCTAACCTATACAAAGGTAGACAGTAAAAAAAACCAATAATAAAGTCTGCAGGCAAAAAATAATATAATGCTATAAGTGAATTATTTGCATTGAAATAACCAAGTAATAGACTATTGGAAGAAAAGCATATACAACTCCAGAATAAAAGATAAATAAGACCATAATAATAATTACTAAACCTAGGTCTACATTGTTCTATATATATCAACGGAAATCCACTTAGAAAAGTAGGGATTAATCAAATAAAAAAATTTTGCATAATAGTTAGATGATGATATACATGAATAACATAAATATTTCAACTACCATAGCTACTACACACAAGCCCTAGAAAAGCACAAAATTCAAGAACAGACCGTCTTAATGATGAATAAACATTAAATGAAACATTGTTAAATGCTGCATAAACAAGTTGATTAAAAATTTGTCTAAAAAATACAGGTAAATTATAGTGGGTATTTTCAATAAACAGCAAAGGTAATATATTATTAAAAAAGTCCTTTAAATTTAGTGATCCTTGTTGTACGGCGAATCCGTAAAAAAACCATAAACTTGAGAAAATATATGTAATTATTGAGCCTAACACAAACATCAATATGTTAAACTCATTTATTTTACTTACATTATTTAACATTAAAAAATATATACCATTTGTGCTAAATACCCCTAAAAATAACCATAGCATGTATAGCAAGGCGTAGAATGAATGTCTACCTCAAAAACCTAAAGTTAATACTAATTTAAGTTTCATATTTTTATTAAAAAATACTCACATGTAACTAATGTAGTCGAGTAATCACCCTAGTAATATATACAATATGGTAAAGCTTGCGTATACGACATTTAGATGTTGATTAGCTAACATTGTTATATATGGAACATATACTACATACGTGATTATTGTAAAGACTAACTCATTATTACAAAGATTATAGCTAAAATTAGGTTTGGTAATTAAATGTTTGATATTTTTAAATACTTTACTTAATATAAAAAAATATAAGCTGTTAACACTTAAATTATATAAATATTCATAAACCCATTTTGTACGATTTAATATGTAATTACATGAATTCTTAAACCAAGAATAAGAAATAATAGAATGTTTACTTATTCTTGTACTAATTGTTTTTTTTTCTTCATTAAATCCTATTATAGGTAAAGAATATAACAATGAAAAATTAATGCTGCTAACTTTACGCATTAAGAAAATGGAAAAGATAAATATAACATAATTAGAATATATGCTATTACTAATGATAGAATAAATATTAAAAATAAAATCCTGCTGAGTGAAAGAGTGAGGGGTAAATTCGAAACCAGGTAACCCAATATTTTCTCACCCTTTATACATAGTTTTCTTAACGTAATTTGCAACTTGACTATTATAATAAAAATCAACTGAATTAAGGTTAAAAGTTTTTAAGTCAGCAAATCTGAATAGAGGTTTTATGAAATTTGACATATCAACCTGGAAGCAAGGCATTTTAACGTTAAGGTCTATGTTTGCCAGTTTTTCATTTCATTCCAAAGAAATATTTATAAAATCAGATCTGGAACTAGTGCCTAGGTTAATAATAATTTCCCTTATTTTAAATAACTTACACATATATTTATATATAAATTTAGTATAAGATTTACCACAAATGTTTTCTTTAGTTATGTATTTTCATTATATTTATTTATTTTAACTTTAAATCTTTTTTTTAACTTTATTGTTCTTGGAGTCAAGTTAAAAATTTTTCTAAAGATTTACCACAAATGTTCTCTTGTGTTATGCATTTTCATTCATTTAAACTTTTAATCTTTTTTTTTACTTTATTGTTCTTGCAATCAAGTTAAAAATTTTTCTAAAGATAATGATTCTATAACTATTGGCATAGAACTGTGTAAAATTCCACATATCTCTGAACATTGTCCGAAAAAAGACCCTTCTCTGTTTATTAGCACGGATATTTGGTTAAGTCTACCAGGGTATGCATCACATTTTATACCTAAAGCAGGACATGCATAAGAATGTATGACATCACCAGAGGAAATTATAAATCTTACGTGTGTTAATTCAGGTAATAACACTCTATTATCAACTTCAAGCATTCTTAACTGACCTTCCTCAAGATCAGATTCTGGTACCAGATATGAATCAAATTCTAGTTCTTCATTGTCATCACTAATGAAGTCAGGGTATTGGTAACTTCAGTATCACTGATGTCCTTCAACAAATACTGTTAAAGATGGGTCTGTAACTTCGTCCATTAGATATAAAAGTTTAAATGAAGGAAAAGCAATTAAAATTAAAATTAATGCAGGTGTAATAGTTCATATTAATTCAATTAAAGTACCATGATTTAGGTATTTGTTACTTATAGGAGATTTAGTATAAACGTAGTTTCTAATAATTGAAATCATAATCCATGCTACCCCAAATAATATTATTACAAGATAAAACATAATGTTGTCATGTAGTTCCACAAGAGCTTCCATTTGAGGACTAGCACTATCCTGAAAATAAACACCTCATGGTTGTGGAGCGTCACAAAGAACAATAAATTTATTAAAAACATCCATCTATTTATAAATTAATTTAGTATGAGACGCGCCACAATTAATACCTCCTATAATCTATTTTTCCTAAATAGGTTTTTTTTTATGTAGTGTGGTTATTTTTAATAAAATAATAATAGCAATATACAAAACAAATACTATAGACAAAATAAATATTTTTTACTGTTTTATTGTTATTACGATAGCTCCTACCATCGCCAGTAAAAGAATTATAGATGTAAGTATTAATCACAAAGGGTAAGCAGTGTAAATGATATTACCTATGCTAGTTATATGAGAAGTTTCTGCTAATACACCATCTCATATATGGGAACTAACAAATGATAAATCATGGTTGTACATAGAAGAAGGCTCAGAAGTAAAAAAATTTAGTCCATAACTTGTGTAATAGTTATTAGTTTCATCGATGTTTATAGATATATTCTTTATACCTAAATCATATAGATATCCTTTAGCAACAAAATTATTGGGCAATAAATTAAATAATGTTAAATTAAATACTATACCTATAATGGCAGCTAAAGGTACACTATTATTGTTATCTGTAACAAGTTCAGATATTCTTACATTAATAAGCATCAAAATAAATAAAAATAATATTGAAACCGCACCCACGTATACTAGTAAATAAGATAAACCTATGAAGTTTATACCTAACATCATAAGATATCCTGCTATGTTAAGGAACAGTCCTATTAAAAATAAAACGGATACTATGGGATTTTTGCTAATAATAACAAAAATGGCAGATAATACAGATAATACTGATATTATATATAAAAGATTATAACTTAAACCATTAGTAAAAGTTTCGTTCAATATAAATAAATTTGACATAAATCTTTTAGTTTTTTTCATTCTCGGTTAAAGGTTACATTAGAATAACTTTTCTTGTTTATTGCAAAATTCTAAAATATTTTTTTTTATATTAATAGCAGATTTATTACTTTTTAAAGATACCATTTATAAGTTATTGATAACAATAAACGGGAAAGTAATTAAAGAATAGGTGATTCGAACACCTAACCTACCGTGTGTAAAACGGTTGCTCTACCAATTGAGCTAATTCCTTTGCTTTTTTTTTTTCAATAAATAAGGAATTAAATATTAAATTTAATGAAATTATAACCATTAGGTTATCTTAAGTTCCTTACTCTGTCATCTCATGCGTTTATTTTAGCTAATCTATCAAAATATGTATCTAGTCTATAATGATCAGAGTTGTTTGCTTGATAATATGTTTCTATATTAGCTGGCAATTGATTTCTATATCTTTGGACTTGGTTTAAGGTAGCTTCATCAGTTGTACTCTGATTTTCGCTACAATATTTTATTTTTCATTCAATACTAACCTCTAGAGCTTTTAGTTTTTGCCTAATTTCAGTAGCTGAATAGTGACTAAAAGGGTTAAGCTGCTGATTAATACCAATACCTTCGGGCTGTCCAGCACTACCTGTTTCTTGATAATTGTTAGCGGAAGTCTGGTTATGAGCTAGACCAATAATAGAATTATTATTAGGTCCGCTACCACCAGGCTGCCCACCACCTGAAGGCTGTCTGTTATAGTTACTAAAATTTTGGTTGCCATGCCCGCCTCCATTAATATAGAGGACGTCTTGTGATAAAATTAGTAAATATAATATATCAAGACCAAACACTAAGAAATATACTATAACAATGCAAATAATTTCAACAAGATATTGTTGTACATAAAGATCAACTCTAGATATGTATATTGCTATGGAGAAACAGACAAAAGATATTACAAAATTAAAGTATATACTTATTAAAATTAAAGTAGTTACAGTAAAAATAACTGCAATTATTCTAGTATATAAACACAATAAACAAGGTGACTTATAATAACAAAAGTCTAGACCTCTTACTACGTGTAAGTATACTAAAAATAAAAATGCTGAAGCAGTATTAAAGTATATATAACGTATTAATCATCCGTTATCTACCTTTCTCATAATATGTTCTACTGAATTAAATGCTTATGATAGGCTCGTATTAAAATATATAGCTAAAGTAACTCCTGTTAGGATTAGTATAACAAGACAAAATTCAAATAGTGAACCAAAGTTTCACAAGTAACTAATATTTGAAGGCTTAGGTGAATCAACTAAATAACCATTAACTAGACTTAATAAAGAGTGACTTTCTTATATTCTCATGTGTTTTTTTTTTATTTATGTGTATTATCGTACTAATTTATGTAATTAAATTTAACATTTTTTTTTTTCTGTTTATTATATATATAGTTTTTTAACTATATTGATTTTACGTTTTTTTATTAATTCTTTATAATTAATTTTATATAGAATAATAGATATAAATAAGATGTAAAACTAAAATACTGATATAGCTAACATCGCACTCATACAAAAATAATTATTTGTATGTTAATATATAAAGTAAGTTTTTATAATTTTGTTAAAAAATTAAACAAAAAACCTATAATGTATAACCATATATAATATCATAATTATATTTTTATTATAGATAATAAACCTATTACCATTATTATTAACAGACTGTTGTCCATTACATATACATAAGGAAGTATAATATAAGAAGTAAGACCTACAAGTATATACAATGCATATGATGTAATAACCCCTGTATCTAGTTTGGATATGTTTTTACTTAAAACAATTAATCCTTTTTCTAAACCATAAGGTCCAAGTAATTCTATGGAACCTTTATCAAGTACTTTTGTTGTTTGTCCTCCTAATTTTAATACAAAATCTGTTATATACTTATTATAAAACATTTCAATTAAGAAACGTTGATTAAAAAAACTAAATATGTTATAACCTAGTCTAGATGATTTAAAATTTGTTAACACTTCAGGTGAAAATTCGGATAATATAATAGATAATGCACTTAAAGTTAAAGTTAATATTAAAGGTAAAACTTTAAATATAGTAGGTACAGCAAATTCAGTATCTAACATAATTTCATGGCTAGGGTGAATAAATAGACTATTATCAGAAAAAAAATTACATCCAAGTCCTATAAACATATCTTTAGTTATATAACCAAAAAATATAGAAAATAAAGCCAAGATTATTAGCGGTAAACTCATGAATATATCACCTTCATGTGCATGTTTATAATTTACAAGAGGTCCATTAGGATTAGTTAAAAAAGTTAAGTATAAAACTTTAACAGAATATAGTGTAGTAAACATAGCACCTATTGTAGATATAAAATATACCACTGTGCTAGAAAAATAAAATTGACCATATGCTGACTCTAATATAAAATCCTTAGAATAGAAACCTGTCATAAAAGGAAATGCTACTAAACTTAATGAAGCTATTAACATAACTGAATATGTTAAAGGAAGAAAAGCTTTTAATCCTCCATATCTTCTAAAATCTTGATTATCTGAAACAGCGTGTATCACTGCTCCAGCCCCTAAGAATAAAAGTGCTTTATAGAAAGCATGATTAACTAAGTGAAATAAAGCAACATTATATGATGATAAACCTATCGCAACTACCATCATACCTAATTGCAACTGTCATTAATGTGTTAAAAAAAAAAAATCATCAACAATAAAGTGAAGCTAATATAGATAATACTAACTAAACATGAAAATAGAAGTATACGTTTATTAAGGATAATTAAGAAGTAATAATAGTAAGATCTAATATCATTAATTTATTTATTTTTAATAAATTGAATAACCGTGGACCATTTCTTTATTAATTTTTATAATTATCTCATTTTTCCTTAAATTTAACTCATTCACTCAACTTATATACATCTTTGTTTTTATCCTTAATCTTAACATTATAAAAATTTTTTACTAAATTAATACGATTTGCTTTTAACGTTTTTAATTTGTATCGGCTAAAATATTTGTCTACCATGTAAAATAAATGGTCTTTTCTATAAATTACATATTTAAATGCCTCTCCATTTGAATTGCTCGTATATATTTTTCCTCCGTATAAATGGATTAATGGATTTAAAAGATAAATATTTTTCTGTGTAACAGATATAAAAACCTGACCTGAAGTTTCGTCTAAATAAACCGAACCGTCACTGTCTAGAAAACCACTAAATCATCCATTATAAAAAGTTAAAGGTTTAGGGTATAATAGCTCTACATTGTATTTAACACATAATTTATTTATCTGCAGTAAACGAGTAGGATTTCTTATGTTTCCATTAACTGCGTTGATTAAGTTTACAAGTCCTGCTTTATTGCTTAAATTATATCTTAATGCATTCGCGTTGGAAACAGGTTTAATACTTCCTCCAAATTTATGTTTTATATCATATAAAGCTTTCTTATCTCTAATATCCATTACTATATATAACCTAGCAGATCCTTTTTTAGACAAGAGAAATTGACCATCACCGTCTATTACTCCGGCTAATCATTCATTAAAATCGTTATTAGCTAATCTATTAGCTAAGTAAGATGTAGTACTATAACACATAACATTATATAATACGTAGTTAAATGGCGTTTTATTAGTTAAACTAAAAATTAATATCAAACGTATGGCCTCTGAGATTCCTACTAACTTGCATATAACAATAATTTTTCATATTTCAACCTTTAAACGTTGTCAAACAAACTTGATATATGAATTAAAAAAATTATTACTAATATAATTATACGTATAATTATGAGCTTTGGTTATCTGCGAATTGGTTAATAATTTAATAACTTCTACGCATATAGTTTGATGCCTGAATATATTTAAAGGAAAATAAGTATATTCTTGAGCCAATTGACTCATTGTTGAGTAAGCTATAACCTTTTTAATATCTTGTTGGAATAACCCTATAAGAGAACTAAATACAGTTGTAATAGCACCAATTCATAAACATAATAATAGTACAGTGTTACTATATTCTATTAAAGGAGAACTACGCATCAATAGATAAACACCAGCAGTAACCATAGTAGCTGCGTGTATTAATGCTGACACCGGAGTAGGCAAAGATGTTGATTAGCGTTATATACAAATATGTACAAATACGACACCAATACTCAATAATTTACATTATTGTTCGGACTATATATTCAATTATTTTTACATGTATTTATTGATTAATTTTATTAAAGACTTAATATTTTCTATACTATCTGGCTGAAGATGATGTTTATTTTTAACCATGTGATATATTTTTAATCATCTTATATAAGAAATATGCTTTTTAGTTTTTAAAGGGTATATTTTAATGTAATTAATTATAATGTTTAATTTACTTTGATTAACCACTGTATTATAACCATCATAACTTTTTATATAAGTTATGTAACCATTTATCAAGTTAGCCAAATATTTACTGAACTCCTTATCATTTTCGTGCCCGGAGGCAAGAGATATGATGTATCTAACAGTTACAATATGCTTATTTGTTACTTTATTTAAATAAGCTGAACATGTAAAACAACCTTCGGCTATATTTTTATTTGCATTAAATGATTTATTAATAATATCTTATGGTTTAAATAATGCAAATAAAAATAAAAGTAAAACCAGATAGTCAAGCATTATCAAGGGTAACCTTCTTATTGCACTCTATAAACAGCATACTTGTTCCATATTTATTGTTAAAGCACTCTAAAAATAATTTAAATTGAGCTATTTTAGCTTTAGCAATTAGATTACCATTAAATATATTAATTATTTAAATAAGGCTATTTTTATCTCTAACTCTATATTGATGGGTGTTACTAAATTTACTTTGTAAATTTACACTACCAAAAGCCAAATTTTTCTTTATATAGAATAGTACTTTACTATCTGTACTTGACTGCGTAAGCTTAAAAGTTAAATAACCTCTTTTATCTACTCCAAAATAACCATCTCCAGAATTTTTAATTAGCATTATTATTTTTAATTTATTTTTAACATGTAATGCAAATTAAAAATAAAAGCAAATCCTATTAATCATCATTTAAATATATTGTTAATATTAATTGTTTCACGTGTAGTCTCTGAGGAACTCTGTTTGTTGTTCAGATTTCCTGCGGATTGTCCTACATTGAAGATTTTTCCAATGGCTACGCTTTTTTTATATTAAATATAAAAAAATTTGTAACTGGTGGACTTTAATGTTATATTCTTATAAACATACAAGAAAACAGGATGTTCCCGCATATAGTGAAATTTAAGGAGAGCCCTTGCTTTGCCCTTGCTTTATTTATTTATTAAATAAAAAAACACAAACCCTCCATCGCCATAGGTAGTCATACGTGAAGTCCTATTTGTGAACTTTTAGCCATAGCACCTATTAATAAACATATACCTATAATAGTTATAATATTATCTGTCATCAAAGGTGCTATAGAAAAAAGAGTTGAGTAATCTACATTACCAAAAGATCATAAAATTACAAACATACCTATCGTTAAAAAACAATCTCCAACTCTATTTGTCAAAAACGCAGATAATGAGCTTTGATTTGCTGCTATTCTTGTAAATCAGAAACTTACAAGTAAATATGAGCAAACACCCACACCTTCTCACCCGACAAACATTAAAAGAAAATTATTTGACGTTACAAGAATAATCATCATGAAAGTGAATAAGCTTAAATAACTAAAAAATCTTTGGTTATGAGGGTCATGACTCATGTATGCTATAGAATATATATGTACTAATGAAGAAACTATTAAAACAGGTATTAACATTGATACTGTTAATGAATCAAAAGTAAAACCTCATCACACATTAAGAGATTCAGAGTCTATCCACCTGAATAAATTTATATAAACTGGTATGTTATTAATACCTACTTCAAAGAAACTAATTACAGAAAGCAAAGTAGTGGTTATAACACATGCACATGTTATTGTATGAGATCCTGTTACACCCACTTTTCTACCGAAAAATCCTGAAATTATTGATCCTAATAAGGGTAATATTATTAATGATAAATACATTTATTTAAATTCTATAGCTATACTTCCTCTTAATCTATAAAAGGCAACTAATATACCTAATCCTATTGCTGACTCGGCACCAGCAATTGCAATTATATATACCGCGTATATTTGACCTAATATGTCGTCAAAATTAAGTGAAGTAACTAATATTAGAAATGTTATAGATAATAACATAATTTCTATTGAAATAAGCATAAGAATAATGTTTTTTCTATTTAATACAAAACCAAATACTCCAGTTAAAAATAAGATAAGTGATAAGTTCATTTTTGTTTAATTTTTATCTATATACCACCTGTGTTTTATTATTAAGTGTTTTATATTAATATATTATAAATAGCTATAATGATACTATGTATAAATAACATTTTAAATATAGTATAAAAATGACATTGAACATAAAAAAAAAATATAAATATATAGAATATTATGATAAAAATAAAGATAAAATTGAATATCTTAAGAAAAATAAAGCTGTGAACAGGGGATAGCATATACTACTAAGCTGGTGAATAATAATCCAATAATAACTATTCTAGAAAACAGAATACACTTGTCACGTCTTAAAGTAAGGGGATTTGAGAACAACCATGATACTAATTTGGATTATAAATGCTTTCTAGATACCTTCTAGCTGAAGTACTTATATCTTTATATGATACACCTTGACAATCAAGAGCAGTTTTTATCTTAATTCTTTCAATTTCATTCTGAATTAGCTTTTGTCTTAAACCTTCTAAACTCTTGTCGTTATGACATTTATTTTCTATATTTCTAAGTACACTTCTAATAGAATTATCCACCTTCGCATATTCTTTATGCAATTTACGGATAGGCATACCCATAAATTTATTATTTTTATAAAATACCGATTCTCAAGAATTAATTTCTACCCTCTCTGTTTTATTTTTTTTTTTTTTTACACTACTAGGATTATTACTGTTAAAATTATTGTTGTTATTATTATTATTGTTATTATTGTTGCCATTATTACTAGAATTACCATTATTAATACCACCTTGATTTGAATTATTATTTAGACTATTCATAACTATGGTTATAACATCTTTAACAATTAACCCTATTAATAATGTAGCACATAATAAGAAAATGAAAACAAAAATAATAAGAATATTTTTATACAATTTAGGGTATTTATTGCTTATATATTTATCAATAAATAGTAAATATAAAATAACTAATAATGATAAGGTTAAATTTATAAATAAAATATAATCAAAAAAATTATTTTTACATATAACATAAATGGCTATTAAAAAATAGCCAAAAGAAAAACATAAGAATATTTGTTTAATATTAAGATAAAATAATTTGAAGAGCGTATAGTACTGTTTAAATAATGTGAAAATAAACCTAATTACAGAAAGCAAAGTAGTAGTTATAACACATGTACATGTTATTATATGATATCCTGTTACACCTACTTTTCCACCGAAAAATCCTGAAATGATTGATCCCAACAAGGGCAATATTATTAATGATAAATACATTTATTTAAACTCTATAGCTACACTTCCTCTTAATCTATAGAACGCAACTAGTATACCTAGTCCTATCGCTGATTCTGCTCCAGCTATTGCAATTATATATATCGCGTATATTTGACCTAATATGTCGTCAAAATTAAGTGAAGTAACTAAGATTAGAAATGTTATAGACAATAACATTATTGAAATAAGCATAAGTATTATATTTTTTCTATTTAATACAAAACCAAATACTCCAGTTAAAAATAAGATAAGTGATAAGTTCATTTTTGTTTAATTTTCATCTATATACCATATGTGTTTTATAATAAGCGTAACATAATCTAAATTGTAATCTATTAAGATAACTATGATTAAGTTAATTTCTTAAAAATAAATATTTAATTTATCATAGTATTAATATCTATTTTCTAGTAAGAAAAAAAATCTTTTTTTTTTTCTATGGAGTTAAATAATTTACAAAAACACTTAATCCGAAATAGATTTAACAACTATAGATATATGTAGAAAATATACATAGGTATATAGACCACTTATTTTTTTATTGAGGTTCTAATCATTAATTTTTTTTTTTTACCTTTCTCTAATACTAAGAAATTCTGTGGAAAAAAAAAAAGAAATTAACCCGCTATACACCCTGAGCAAATTAAAGCGTGACATCGAACACATTGGTGAACTACATCAGTAACTAATCCCGCAACAAGATGGCCATGATGTACGCTACCAAAGTCACATAATTGACCCATAAGACGAGGATGATAAGTAATTTGTGCCCAGTCATGTGTACATGCACCAATAACGAATAAGTACGAACCCAGTGTTTTGCAAGCGCTGCAGGCCGCAAAACTTAAACCGTGTATACATACGCCCACTACTGGTAAGCTGGGAAAAGCGTGAGGTTTAGGTGGACTGTTAAGACATCACTCTAAACTTGTGTATGCTCTGTTAAGTAAATGTTGTAAAAAATCTGTGTAGAACTGTGGTGTGGCTCAAGGATATCTAGATACGCTTTCACCATAAACTAATTGAACATATACAATATTTAAGAATAATCAAGTAGCTACTACAGAAATTATTGAACCAAAACTACTAATTAAATTTCACCCTGCAAATGCATCTGGGTAGTCACTAATTCTTCTAGGCATACCTTGTAATCCTAGGAAATGTTGTGGAAAGAATGTAACATTACGAAACAAATTGGACTATATATTAACAATATAACGTATAACGTCATACCATCTCTTTCGTTTAGTCTCTGAGGATCCTACTAAATAATAAAAATTTTATTATTTTTGGTTTCCTGCTGATTGTCTAGATACGCTTAAGATTTTTACTTTTCATAATTATTATTTTCTTTTTTTGTGAGGATTTATAATTAGATTGAGTACTTAAGTTTTATAAGAGTTTCCAGCATATAGAAAGATTGGAAGGGGCTAATGTTGTTACCTATTACTTAACACGAGGAGTAGATTGTATTATTCAATGCTCATTATTTAAAGACACATACTTACCAGTGTCAATGTTTTTCTTAATAGTTGTTCATCTTACCTTAAAATGCTGTTTTGCAGCATTAATAGAAGGAAACATTAATTCATGATTTTCAAAATTATAAGAAAAAACTAGTAATCCTCCTATGCCGTATTGAGGAGATAATTTACCAGTTTTTCCTTTATAAGGATGAGAATTATTTAAATAAAATTTTTTTATACCATTTTTAATGGCTTCTATAGTTTTTGGTGATTGACTTGAACCATACTTGGGGTGGAGTTCTTTTTTAAATTTTTCTTTTAATTTAATTATAGTATCAATATTATGGGTAAAACCAAAAGAACTTCCAGCTATTTTCAATATATTGTAGCTTGGTTTATAAAAATCCATTCATTTTTGTTCCAACCTTACACAAGTTATAACATCTTTTTCACAAAATTCTAAAATACCTAGTGAAAAATTTTTTAATTTATACTTATACATAGCTTTACTTATTACACTTTTATTTTTACTTTCAGCTTCTGAAACAGCTTTAGCATGATAGAAATGCTTAGTCATTCTACTAGTTAAATTAATACTGCTTCCTATGTATGAATCTTTGGTTATATTGTTAATAAACATATATATTCCAGATTTATTTCTTAAACTACTATATATCTCAAATTTACTATCTTCTATATTTTGGAAAAACATAACAAAATTATTTGGTTTACTGTTTTTTGATGTTTTATTTGAATAATTTCTCTTCTCCTGTGATAATCTTAATAAGGCTCTTTCCTTTGACCAAACCCCTATAAATAAGATTCAGAAGTGTACTTTACCTAACATAGTGTTGTAACTTAAACCTAATATTTTAGGTATTCAGAAATATCACGCACTATATAAGGCAAAAACTGCTCCCATACTTAGAACATAGTGAAAATGCGCCACGACGTAATATGTCTTTTTTATTATCAGTTATTTTTTTATCTGTTACTTTATCTAAAATTACTCCTAAAATCCCTACTATTAGCTTGGTTCCACCATTTAGGTGAATCAGCTTCGCTACCCTGGTAACCTGTAGTTATGTGGCCCATAACTTTGTTATAAGCATCAACATTAGTATGTAGCAAATGTTCAAGAATAAATTTTTCTTGATTAGGTGTAAACATAGCAGCGGAAAGACTAGTATTACCCATACGATATTGGTGTTCTAATGCCATTCCAAGATTTCTCAGAAATGGTTGATTATTACCATTAGGAACATATCTTTCCGCTTGACTGCTGGTATCATCAACTTGCATAGGTCCATTTGCTATACCAGCCCTTGGCTGGTTGGGATCACCTCAGAAATATGCATTCTGATTATTAGCAGCTGGAGCCACTGGTTGAGGGTTATTACCAGTTTGTCCTCCTTGCTGTCTATTAGACCCATCCATACTAAGAGTTATCTTATCAAATTCTATGTGATCAAGACCACAGTAAATCACATGTTTAATTATAGCTAAAAAAGAAAAATATACTATAGATGTAAAACTATATATCTCATTTAAACCATTTATCTCAAATATACTTAAGATTAAGGAACGAAAAAATAAGCCTAATAAGATAGTTAATATTATAGATAGAATAACACGAGTACTTGTTAATCTTGTTTTAACTCTTTCAAAAAAGCTTACTCTTACTAATATAGTTTTTATAGGTTTAGTACTAAAATATCTTTTTCCTGTGGGTGTAAAAGACACAAGCTTTAACTGAGGCCTTTGAAAACAAGGTTTGATTTTTATATAAGGTTTGATTTTAATCTCTTTATACTTACCACCTCCACTAAAACAATCTATAAAGAATAAAATAGTTATAAAGACAATAATAATAGACGTCAAAATTTTCTCCATTTAGTATGAGTTACTCAATTTATATTGGAGGATCGGACTATCTCTTTATTAGTCTGGTCAATTACTTACCAGACTAAATACATTGCGTATAGTCTCTACAGATCGATAAATTAGATAATAAATGTATCTAAATCATAAACCCACGGGATTGATTACAATAGAGTCGTTATGTATATGCATTAATATACGTATTATAACTTTCCCCGTTCGCAACACATAAATTAATAGTATGTTACGGATTAAATCCTAGTTATTGCATTTTTTTTAAGCATTTTTAGAACAATGTTAAAATTATGCTAGAATTAGGTTTAATCAAGCAATGTGACAACACGACACATCTATTAAGAAAAAACAATAAAGAAAAGAGATAAAGCAGGTATAAAAATTCTATGCTTAGTTATGATAATTAGAAAAAATCTCATAAGAAACTTTTTTGTAACCTAATAAAGGATAGTTTTTAAAATGTTCAAATAAAAGGTTTCTGGATTGAGCATTATATAAGTAGAACCTGTAATAATTAAAATTTCCACCTTTTTTAGGTTTATCTTTTATAATTATATTATTACTCTTAAAATACAACTTTATTCATTCAAGAATGTGTAGCTCATCATTTTGACCTATAGAAAAAGCACTTTTTCTAAGATTACCTTTTTCATTAAAAACTAAATTAAAGTTTCCTTCTGCCTCTATAAATCCAGATAGTCACTGGGGAAAATAGCTAGGAGCTACCTTTTTAGACATATCCTTGAGAAGTTTTTCTTTGTTTTCATATTTAGCTTTTCTATTATTTATGAAATTATTTATATCTTTATACATTAAACAACTTTTGACAAATTCTAACTGTGATTGTTTTCTTGCAGTTAATAAAGGATATTTGATTAAAATAGAAAATATTTTCAGCAAATCATTCTTATTACTTGCAATTCAAGTCACATAACGATCTTTTCTTTCAATAACCACTCTTCCTCCAATAGTCTTTTGAATTAAATTAAGCATATTAGCGTTATCTAAGTTGTTTTTTAAAGAAATAACTATACGAACTATTATACTGTTATATTTATTAGAATTTAAGTTTGTTGTAATAGTTCCGTCTCCTTCCAATAAACCCACAAAAAAAGGTTCTATGTAATCTTTATTCTCGTAACTTTCATCGTTTTTTTTCATCTCTAAATTTTCCTTTTCTGTTTTTTTCTTAATACTTCTATCGTGGAATGCAATATCAAGTGAGGCATTAGCTAATACCACTCCACTTAATCCTCCTATAGTGAACATAAATACAAATCCTAATGCAAATAACATTGAAGGTGTTAGGTGTAATGACCCACCGTAACATGTTGCTAATCAACTGAATATCTTAATACCAGTTGGTACTGCTATTATTAATGTAGCAGCAGTGAAATAGGCACGTGTATCCACGTCTAAACCTACACTATACATGTGGTGACTTCAAACCACAAACCCTAAAACACCTATAGACATCATAGCGTATACCATACCTAAATATCCAAATACGCTCTTGTTAGAACTAGCTGAGATCGTTGTACTTATTATACCGAAACCTGGTATAATTAGTATGTAGACCTCCGGATGACCAAAGAATCCAATTACTTATCAAATAACAATATTTCATCCTTTTGTTATATGACCATTAACTTTAACTTTTAGTCCATGCCTTTATGGTCTTAAAGAGTAATCCGACTGTACATTAAGCAGCATAGTTTTTTTTAGATCTTACTAAAAAAAAAGCAGCTACCTACCGGTGGACCAGTCTGTAGCGATCATTTATCTAACCGACGGTCTTGTTGTAGGACAATTTTGACCGTTTACACCAGTATCGCCTCCATCTCTTTTTATTGTTTCTTGAATAAAAATTGCACAATAATACTTTAACTACTTTTTCTATTCTCCTTTTTTATAAAAAAAAAATTCTAAACTTAATGTACTTAAATAATGAAGACTAGAGTTTGGTATGTGTAACATTTGTCAACATAGGTCTTAACTTTTTTTACATCTGCCTATGTTGACTTAACAGCTTCGGCTGAACCATTCCCTGTTTTCCTTTTATTTGTGATATATTTTATACTTTTTACTTATTTGCTCCCATTGTTTTTAATTAAAAATTATACATTATTATGCCTTATTGTTATTAATTTCTTTGCATAAGCTAATAAGTTGAGCCCTTTTACTTGGGTCTAAATGTTCTTTTTCTTTTATTTTAAAACATATTTCTTTTCATTTACGATAACTGTTTATCTTATTAGTTTTAAGGCTATACTTATCAAAATAATTAAATAGATTACTACAATTTTTTACACCGTTAACTCTAATTTCTAAAACCGTATGAACAGAATGATTAACTAAAGCAGAAAAGGCATTTATTTCATTAAATAAGTTAACAATGTGTTGTAATACCTTCCTGTTTGCTTCGTGCTTTTGGGTTAATATGTATCTAAATCTATAAGCATTACATGTATTACTTAATATAGAGCAAGAAAAACAACCTTCAGCATCTGTAATACCACATAATCAGTGATCATTTAACGTTGGTAAAACCGTTGCATAAATAGGTACAATTATCTTACTTTCATGTTTTAATAATTTATCGTTTAAAGCAGATAAAAATGTGTTAAATCTAGTAGCCCTAGTAGGTAATACCATATTACCGTTAAAAAGTAATGAAATAAGTACTAAATGCTCTCTATCTTGTATAATATACCTGTGAGTGTTTGATTTTTTCGATTGTTTAATCACTTTACCAAAACCAAAATTGTTCATTATATAATTAAGTATATTAACATCTTTGCTAGATTGAGTTATAACAAAACTTAAATCTCCTCTTTTGGCTATGCTAAAACACCCTTCACCTTCTGTAAATCCTATAAATCATTGTAGAAATTCAAGATCAGGTAATTTATTTTTAGGATACATTAGTGTATATTTCGTAATAAATGGATTAAAATCGTAATTTTTTAATACGAGATTAGATTTATATAAAAGAGCTAAATTTAACGCCTCTTGTAGTAAAAAGTATAAAATTAAAGCACAAATAATTTTTCTCAAGAAAAGATGCTGGTATAAAATAGGGTCTCCCCCTCCTGCTACTTCAAAAAATGATGTATTAAAGTTTCTATCTGTTAATACCATTGTTATACCACCTGCTAAAACAGGTAATGATAATAGTAATAATACAGCAGTAACGATAACTGCTCATCCAAATAAAGCTAGCTTGTGTAATCTTATACCCGGGCCTCTCATATTCAAAATTGTTGTTATGAAATTCATAGCTCCTAAAAGACTACTTATTCCTGACAAGTGTAGAGCAAATATTGCTAAGTCTACACTAGGTCCACTGTGACTTTGTATCCCTGATAAAGGTGGATATCTAATATGTTGGTAACTTCATAAAATACAATTTAAACTATTGTTACACTCAGCAAATCTCTTTACTGTTCGGACTATACCTTCATATTAATTAATAATGCTTATACTTTTGATAGATTCTTTCGTAGGTTCCTTATTGTATTTCTTATATTATACAACTTATCATAGTTTCCTTTGTTCTTTACATATGATCTAGCTCATATTTTGTATTCAAGGGATTTTACTTCTTTCATTGTATTATTAAAAAAATCTATAATGTTTTCTATAGCTTTTGAATTAGTTGTATCTAGTACATAATAGTTATGTAGCTCCTTAAAATTTACTGGATTTTTAATCTGTAAAATAATACCTATCCCGTCTAATACACACTTATCTAGCTTTTGTGTTAAACCAAAACCATGTACTATTCTTTTACTATCCTTATTCGTCAAGTAAAAACTACCTTCTGCAGAATTTTTAATTTGCATTATTATTTTTAATTTATTTTTAACATGTAATGCAAATTAAAAATAAAAGTAAACCCTACCACTCAGCTTTTAGTCATAACATGATAAAGGTTATCTACAGTTAAAGGCAAACTAACCTTTTCTCAAGCTGGAGAGATATAATTTATTGAAGGATTAGATTGTTTAATTGCTAACAATTTTAAGTTTTTTTCCTCTTTATTCATATTGTTATCATTAAGTATTACTAAGGCTTTTTTAAGTTTAACATAATCAAAATATTTTGTGGTTAGCAAAGGATATTTATCAAAGATAGGTACTATAACAGATTCTATTAATTTCCTATCTCTTATAAAAAATTGTGTTTTACTACCATCTTTTGTTATATTACCTACTCCTAATTGTTTCTTGATATAGTTTAAGACTCTTATATTGTATCAGGATTGAGCTATTTTAAAGCTTAATCCTCATTTACCTTGTTGATTGGTAATATGAAAATTACCATCTCCAGAATTTTTAATTTGCATTATTATTTTTAATTTATTTTTAACATGTAATGCAAATTAAAAATAAAAGTAAACCCTACTAATCATTGTTCAAATGATGATCTATTATTATAATTAATATTAATAACATGCTCTTCGTTAAGTCTCTGATGGCTAGTAAATAAGCGTTTATTTGCTAACCAGGCGTATTGTCCCCTTGATTTTCACATTTTTACATACGTATGTCTTAACATAAAAACTGTTAATAAAAACAAACATGAGTAGTGAATTACGTGTATCGCTTTAATAAAAATTAATTGTACTTGAGGAGTTTCACGCATTGAGAAGAGTTTGCTTATATTTATGTTACCATGAATATACTCCTTAATTTATTTAAGAGTTCACCCAGTACCTGCACCATTTTCAATTGTACTTGCGAATACAAATAAAACTAGACTTGGAGGAAGTAATCAGAAACTAATGTTATTTAGTCTAGGAAATGCCATATCTGGCCCTCCTACAATTAATGGTAATAAGAAATTACCAAAACCTCCGATTAAAGCTGGCATAACCATAAAAAATATCATTAATATAGCGTGAGCAGTAATAATACTATTGTATAACTGGTTATCAGCTATGTACTGCACTCCAGGTCCAGATAATTCAAGCCTAATCAGTACAGAAAATGCTGTACCTAACAGGCCTGAAAATAATGCAAAAATAAGGTATAAAATACCTATATCTTTTGCATTACTTGATAAAAATCAGCGTTCTCATCAGATTGATATATTATAAGTTTCCTTATTTAAGTTTTTCTCATTTAAATTGATTGTATTAATAATCAATAAATGAGAAAAACTATATAATAATACAAAAATCATCTTCCTGCTACAAGGGGAAGACTTTGGTGTAATTAAACCAAGTTAATAGGTAATATATTTTAAAAATTTATGCTTATTATGATTCGAACATAATAAGCCTTTTTCTTTCTAAGGGGTATATCCAAAATGATTTTAGTATAGGGTATTAGTTAAAATTATAGCCATTATGTTCATTATGAGTTTTAATTAAGTAACTGAACTATAAAAGTAATATAATTTTCTTACAGTCTATATATATAAACATAAAGTAATAAAAGAACACAAAGGTTAGCATCTTGGACTTAATATACTATTTCTTATAAAGTGTTTTTTACGTAGTTTAATTGTAGACTTTTACACATGTAATAATAAAGATAGGATTATTAAGTGAATATGTAATAATTTATAGATTATTTATCATTTACTTTAAATAATTTATTACTAAAAATACATTTTTGGATAGGGTTGTAAAGGAATTTATACAAAATATACCATGAGATCTCTTATATTAATATACAAGGAAGATGTCACATATTACAGCATAAAACTTTTAACCATAAAATTATTAACCAGATAAATAATAACATAACTATATATATTTAAATACACAAATTAAATTATTAATTATAATATTAATATGAGAAAATATTAATATGATAATAATAAATGTATATATAGTTAATGCTTGTATCTTTTTATTTTTATTACTTTTTAATAAAGATGAAGTTGAAGGTGTAAGGCAAAGACTGCACCCATACTTAATACATATTGAGTATTATGCAATGCAATATCGAGTGAGTAATTAATTAACATCCATGTCTAAACCAATAAAGTACATGTTGTTGCTTTAAACCACAAATCCTAGTATACCGATATACATCAAAGTTTAAACTTTAATTTATTTCTTAAAAAAAGATATAATAATCAATAATAAATGATTAATTTTTATTATTAAATTATTTATATATTATGCTAGTCATCTTATTCCGTGTAACTAGGCATTTCTGTATTAGGATTGGCGTAATCATCAAGGAGTGACTCGCCTATATTTGAGAGTTCTTTCCTTAAACCAACAGTTTTTTCTTCTATATCTCTTATAGATGATAGATCTCTATTTAAACTATCAGATAATCTATCACTGGTTTGAATAAATTCATTAGCCTTAGCTATTTTTTCTGCAGGTAATTTATGTGGCATCCTACCTAAAAATAACCTAAATTTATATCTACAAAAAAAAACAGCACTGATGAGCTTGATAAACTTTTCTATAATCAACACTATAATTAGAAGGCTGACAAAGTAATCTTGCTTCTATACTATCGGCTTTACCCTGCTCAAGTTCATTTTTAGCCTGCCTAGGAAGCACGTACTGTGCATGATTTCAAAAACGTGTATGTGTCCTACTTAGGGGGCCCATTAATTTCAATTTTGGTGTTCATACGATTACGCTCAATTCGTAATAGCTCTTCTCGATGAGATATTAAATCATTTCTAATTTATGAGCTACTTAAGCCGCCGAAATCATCAACCATACTTAGCCGCGGCCTCACTACAGTGCCTCTATTTGTTAACCTAGCGGCTTGCTAAAGATGTGTTAGTACATGTAATATTCAGCTAATATAATTTCGGGTTATTATGATTCGAACATAACAATTCCTCAACCCAAATGAGGCGCCTAACCAACCTGGCTCTAACCCGTAGTTTTATATAAAAATTCTATAATTAGATAAATAAGTAAAAAAAAATATTTTTTCTTTTTTCCTGGATATATACAAGCTGATTTCTGGTATTGCAAATGTTACTAAAATAATACTTAATATTGGCTTTTTTTTCTCACATACATAACAATATGTATATTTTTGCACTTTCTATATAATACCAAAGCTTATACTTCTAAACATAACAACATCAATATTAATTTTAAGTGTCAGACTTTACTATTTTATGCAATATATATCACAAGATTAATTTTATCAGTATTTACTATTTTTTTTTTTATTGTTATAAGTAATTTATGGTGGAAATAAAATCTCTTAGTTTTATTTTATTGTTTTTTTTATAAAAAAACTAAATATTTGTAAAAAAAAAAAAAATTGTGACTATCAACTATGTAAACATAAACATAGTAAATCATCAAATGGTTCAAATGAAGAGTAATCATGTGTGACTACCTAAGACGAATCTTGAGCAAAGCCTTTAGTATTCCCCTCAGGGGTTTCTGATTTAGAAGAAGATTGAGAAGAAGATTCGATTGTTAACCAGAGGCACTAACAATGCCCATTTCAACTCTGTCATAAGTATGGATTTGGATATATTGATTACGCTGAAGTAATTGAAGCCTTTGAGCTTTTCAATAATATAATTCTTCCTGAGGAATATCTTACAGTTCTCCCTATACCTCAAAATCTTTTAAGCTATAAATCGCAAACTATTTATCTAATAAATGTTGTTTTAACCTCTTAGGGTCATTCTTGAAATCCTTAGCTAAGTCTGCAGCACTATACTATAGAAGAGGATGATCACTGTCATATTTACTTTTTTTCTTAGCAAATAATTTGGCTTGTTTGCATAATAATCTTCTAAACATTCGTCTATTAATAGGTGAACGTCTGAATTACAGGTGAAAAATAAAAATTATATGCTGTTTTTGACAGGTAATATATGTAACAACATAAAAAAAGGTAAACTAAAAAGGCCCAGTCCAGCCAGAGGAGAAATTCGAATTCTCACTATTAATGCATGAAATTAATGTTCTAACCAATTGAACTACTCGGGCTTTTTTTTTTTTTGGTTTTTTTTTTTTTATACCCCCCCAGAAGTATAACAACCTATATTTAATTGTAAACGTAGAAATATATTTTTTTTTATTATACCCTCCCAGAAGTATAACAACTTATGTTTAATTGTAAACGTAAAAATATATTTTATTATACCCCCCCAGAAGTATAACAACTTATGTTTAATTGTAAACGTAGAAATATATGTTTTTCAACAAAGTAATATTAATAGTAGTCTTTCTAATCAATATAAATATATTTGAAAACTATGCTGTTTTACATAAGTTTTCAATATACTAATCTTCATAGTAGTCACTACTGTCAAAATCAGTCTGTGTAACATTAGAACTGTCCTGTTTTATTGGAGTTTCAGAACCTTCATCTGCAGAAGGTTGATCTGCAGAAGCTTGATCCTCTTGGTTAGCTATAGGAGGCAAATCATTCTCATGATACTTATCATCAAGATCAGAAACACGTGCATGAAGATCCTCAAAGTCTTTTTCTAACTTTTCTATCTTTTCGAAATCCTCATCGTATTCAGGCAAGTTGTCCTTTATTACGTCTATTATTTCTAAATCCTTTTCTATAGACTCTTTAGTTTCTTTCAAGGCTAGAGACTTTTCAATTCTATAATTATCTTCTAGAACAGCGTCTCTAGGCTCTTGATATGATGCTATAAGATGATCCTTTTCTTCAGTATTCTTCCTAATATCTTGTGACAGTTCTGTTTCTTGATCATCCTCCTGATAATTTTCCTCCTGCTCTACCAATTGTTCCTTAACTTCCTCTATTTCATGGTCCAACTCTTTATACTCTTCTTCTACCTTTGTTACTTCATCATATAGTCTATCTTGGTCATTTTTTATTAGAAGCAAGGAATCTTCCATAAATGAAGTATCAAGCACAATATGTGAATTTAAACGATCAATATCTACGAAAAGTATGATAAATATAGGAAATAATGGCAATATGAACCATATTGCTGTTTGAGGCTCAATATATTTAGCCACAAAAAAAGGTAAACTAATTATAATTCTTTTCATAGTTTACGCTACGTATAATAATAGGAATGCCATCATTAATGCGAACAATCCTGTAGCTTCTGCAAAAGCAAAACCAAGTATGGCGTAAGAAAATAGTTGTCCTCTTAATGAAGGGTTTCTTGCAACACCTAATATTAAGGCACCAAACACTACTCCTATTCCTACACCTGCTCCAATTAAACCTGTTGTAGCTAGGCCTGTTCCAATTATTTTAGCTGCTTGTATCATTTTTACTGATTTATGTATCTTCCTTATGCTTTTGATAGTTTATGCATAGTTAGTTTATCATTATACACTAAAAATAATGGTTTAGGTAGGTTAATATAAATCAAAAAAAAAAAAATTAATAATATAAGAAATATATAAGTGTAAAATTTAGTTATTAATATAATTAGTACTTTGTGTCTGAAAATATCAAAATTATTTAAACCAAAGCCTATACAATTGTCATTACACAATTCGTAATGTTGTATTACGTATATTTAAGAGTATACCAAGATAAACTTCGTGCCTATATGCATTCAGCACTTATTTATGACTAACGTAGCTTTATTGCTGTGCCTCTTTACCCTTTACCTTAAGTCATAAAGTTTACAATCTAGCCCACCTAATTTCACTCAAGTGTATTCAAAAGGATTCCGGAAAAAAAAGAAATACGTGTTCATCACAGTAGATACACATGGATTTTTAGTCAAAAAAACAAAAAACCGAAGAAACAACAAATAAACCAGAGGTTAACATACCCAACTCCTTTCGTACGAAGGGGCTATTCTTGTTTTACTCTAATTACTTCTAGAAGATAGAAACCATACTGTCTCACGACGTATTTAACCCAGCTCGTGTAGCTCTTTAACCGACGAACAGTCGTACCCTTCATGATTCTTGCATTCATGTGGATGAGCTAAGCCGACATCGAGGTGCCAAACTGCGCACTCAATTTGTACTCTCTGGCGCAATTAGCCTGTTATCCCTAGCGTAGCTTTTTCAAAAATCCAAGACCTTTCCTTTCTGCATCTTGTGATCGTATGCCCCGCTTACGCGACTGATAGACGTGTAAGTCAAACAGTAAAGCAAGGTTAAGCCATTAAACTTTAATAGTTATTTTAAAAATCATCTTTAAAAATCTTCTATTTTTCTGTGAGTCCTAAAAAATTTTTAGTATCTCTGTATGTCAGACAAAAATGATTACGTTCGAGGCTATAATTGTTGATAATCTTTGTAAGGCGGTAAGTAAAATTCTTTTCAGAGTTTATAAGTATATTCGTAATAAAAATATTTGTTATAACTTCAGGTGTAATACTGTAATGTTGTCTAATAACCAGAAAAAAGTTATTTTTTTTAACAAATAAAACCTATACAAACAAATGGTTTATTAACATCTATTTTCCATATAGTTAAAACCTTACTAAAAAAAAAAAATATATAATTAATCTAACTTAATAGTATAATAAGTGAATAAATTAAAAACAATCCATTACAAATTAAATAAACGTGATGTACTTATACTAATTATCATAAAAATGTTACAAACATAATATTAGTACAAAATTACCAATTAAACTTGATAAATTTACAATTTAAATTTGGATACACCCAGGTACTATTTGTGGGATCTGTGCCCCGCATAAACTGTCCACTAGCAAATTTCTCCTTAATGTGTGCTTGTGTCCCTCTTATTAGGTAATAAGGGGAAATACACCATTGTTTTTCTTTTGGATAAGCGTTTGGGTAATTAGAATAAGTAAAGTTTTTAAGTATACATTGTATACTTTACCATCTATACACAGCCTCGTATAAAAAAGCTATCTTAACTTTTGTTATGGACTCCTCTTTACCTCTAGTATAGGCTACATATTCATTAACACCATTATTAACCTATATGTAACGGTTATTGCACAGTTTAAACTCTTGACTTAATTACATATCTTAACCCCCAATAATATAATAAACTAAGTAAAGGTATTTCACTATTATCTTGTCAATAACCTTATATACTACAACTTGTTTTATTATATTCAATTACTAGCAACAGTAAAGCTGCATAGGGTCTTCTCGTCTAACTAGAAGAAAACTGTATCTGCACAGTTATTCCAATTTCACTGAGGCAATCATTGAGACAGCTGTTGTATCGTTAAATCATTCATGCAAAGACCGCATTTAACGGCCAAGGTATTCCGCTACCTTAGGACCCTCATCGGTAAGGCCGCCATTGATTGGGGGTTCCTTCAAAACCTAGCTTTTTTATTTTACTAAGAAAATCCGTTAACCAGCCAACATCGGGCAGAAATCACACTCAATACTTTGATTTAAAATCTTATGCAAAGTGCTTTGTTTTAATTAAACAGTCGTACAACACCATTTTATGTCTCCTCTTATTGTTTTTATAGATTTTTTACACTCTAGTAGTTTACACTGTCCGAACACAAAGAATCTTCTAACTCATAGAGTACGAGGATTAATCTTGTTACGTTGTTAATCCTGATAAACTATAAGAATTCATCCCGTTATGTGATGAATATCGTGTAAAATTAATCTAAGTATAATGGCACACCTTATCCCGAAGTTACGGTGTCATTTTGCCGAGTTCCTTAATGATTGTTATCTCAAACGCCTTTGTATACTCTACTTGCTTACTTGTGGTAGTATTTAGGTACGGTTAAATTGTTATATACTTTTTCCAGAACACTAGATACTTAACCGTTTCTTGCGATAGTATTTAGGTACGGTTTAATCGTTATAAACTTTATCCATACTACTATCATCAATGCATTTTTACTATGTATTACCCACCTATTTTATACAGCTAGCAAAAAACAATCTAATGTTTAGGTATATATAAAGATTTTCCCATCGTTTAATCCTTTAGGTCAGATCAATAAACTTAGGGGCCGTTACTTTCAACATGTCCTATACCATAAGCTTAAGGCGAGGGGTTTACCCTTTTTCGTTACTCATGTCAGCATTATCACTTGGGATTATCTTGTTTAACGTTTTTTATATTTCAGCATCCGATCTACATACATATGAAAAACGTTAAACTTAACTAATATCAATGATATAAACTCTAAGAGTGAACCCAACGTTCCGCTACCCCATAAATAAAATTAACTTTTATTTACGTACAAGGTTTCGGTATATTGTTTAGATCCGTTAAATTATCGGTGCGTTTAACTTTATAAAAAATAAAGCAGTGCTCTGTTACGAGATCTTTAAAAAATGGCCGCTTCTAAGCCTATTTCCTGATTGTATTTGAAAAAAACTCCCTTAATTTCACTTAACAATAATTTTGGAACCTTTAACTCTTGTTCTGGGCTGTTTCCCTTTAGACATACAACCTTATCGTACTATGTCTGACAATTTAATATTCATCATTGCCCTTCCGAGAGCAAATCCTCACTGATAAAATCTTCACGATCCCCCAATGTATATAAACAGATTACTCACTTTTTATAAAAAAATGAAATAATCTAAATTTATCTGAGATCACAATTCTGTACCTGCAATGATGTTATTACTTTTTAAAGTAAAAATCTTAAACTACCTACTTATATAGGTTTCGCGGAAAACCAGCTATCCTAGTCAGTTTTGTCTTTCACTAACTTACCACAATTCATCAGATATCTTTACAACGATAACCTGTTCGAGCTTTTATAACCCTGATCATGGTAAGATCACTAGGCTTCGGGTCTAATCTTAGATACTTATTCATTATTTAATAATTGGTTTATCTGGGACTATTCAGGACTTTAACCCTTTGATCTCGCATCTAATATTAACTTGCTGACCCATTATGCAAAAGGTACGCTCTAATTTATTTTTTTAACTAAACTTGAGCTGCTTATAAAACTACTATTTCAAACAATTCCCTTACGGTACTACTAAACTGTCGCGTAATATATCATATTTAGTCTTAGAGAAAGGTTTCCCTAAATTCAAACAGATTATATCCATTTTACTTTAAAGACTGATGTTTTATCATATTTTCTTGATAAAACAATCTCATTTGATTTATTTTCCTGAAGCTAATAATATATTTCAGTTCACTTCGTTTAAATATTGGTTTTCACCAGGTTTGTAGTCTAAGCTAGTCAACATCATATTAATGCAACGTTGGTTTAACGTCATATTGACATAACGTTGTTAGCATTTGACGTAAAAAGATTATTTCATAATGATATATAGCTATTTATCCATAATAGTTTCTTTATATACTTAACATCAAACTTGTGATGAAATTTTAAAATACATATATTAATAATTAAAGTAGCAATTCACCTTTTTATTTAATTTTAAAAGCATTTACTGTATATTTACGTTGTTTTATGTAATACCTTAGATTTTTAAAAGTTATTTGCGTGTTATTAGAAAACCTAGTCATGCAATATGCTTCCATAATGTAACTGGTCTTAAAAATTATATTGTTCTGTTTTATTTGTACACTATAAACTATTACAATGTAAAAAAGGGTGATTATTTTCAGGTAGTATTAGACGTAGATCTTTTGTTTATTTTACTCTAGTTTACTTTATCGCTGTATTATAAAAAAAAACAACTGTGTGTATATTTTATAGCTTGTGTGTTATATACGTACAAAATATAATATATTTGATACAGTGCCAAAAGAAGAAGAGATTACGTGTTATATACGTACAAAATATAATATATTTGATACAGTGCCAAAAGAAGAACAGATTACCTTCTTGTAAAATATTAAAAATTTAAATATTTAAGAATTTTATAAATAATAAATAAATAATCATATCTAAACGTCTGGTATATTAATTAGTAAATACTGATATTTCAGGTTCTTAGTGCAACTCTAACTCAGATTGTATGCGTAATTATTCAAGAAAAAAATTTATCTATAAATGTATTGCAAAATATGCAAGAGATACTAGTAAACGTCCTACTTGACTAGTTACGCTACCCAATGTAAGATGTAGGGATAGTTTTATAAGAAAATATTACAATGGGGTTATGGTTATGGGGAATAGTATGAATAAACTTAACGGGCTACACAGAAATGTGAGCTTCTTACCTCATAACTTTAATTCGCAATATCGTTTTTTATTATCACAGAGCTTTTTTTCTTGATTTTAAAGGTTTAGATACTATATTGTATGTTTCACCACATAAGTTTATGTTTAACTCAGATTATAGCTTAGATGTATTAAGGTTTATTAACAAGATTGGTTTTCCTCTGATAATTACATTTACCCATGGTGAATCTGAGGTATTATTTACTGTTAAAATAAATGAATTTAATTGTTTGTTATTAGCTATTAAACATTTACACATAGAGTGACGTAAGAACTTACCTATGCCTAAACCTAATGATGATTATTTTGCTGGTTTATTAATACATGTAAGTAGAATATCTGGTGAAACTACTTTGCATTCTTATGATAGAACAGGTTTAGGTTGTTTAACTCGTAAATTCGGTTTTCCTTTTGATATTAAATCAAGATCATTCTCCACATATAGTAGAAAATATTCATCTAAAGATTATATTGGGAAAGGGGGGTAGCATTATCACATTCTAAAATCGTTACCAACATTTCTGTCGATATTGACCAATACGATGTTCTTCATTCTTACGATAAGTTTTGTAGTCTTTTATTAGATAACTTAAAACCTAATAAGAAATATGGTATTATTATTAAAGCTGCTTATCTAGATGAAACTGAAACTTCTTATAGAATGGTTGGTACCCAAAGTATTATACCTGCGGGTTACAGAGAAGATAGATTACCTTTAATTAAGGATATTTTTGATACAACTAACTTTTTAATACATAACCAATTAAAGTTATATTTCGTATCACATGTTGAAATAGGTCGATTATACTTTAAATGTTTAGAATTAGAACTTCCTGAAGGTTTATCTGCTTCTAAAGTACAACTTAAAAAACCCGTGATAACTAATGCAGAAGAAACTACAATACAGCGAGGTTATAATAAATATAGCACTTTAGTACCTATAAATTTAATATACCATACAGGATTAAATAATGTTAACTATACTTTATCTGATCATACTTACAACTTTAATTTAGTTAATCATGATAATGTTCCTATTAAAGATAATGTATGTATTAAAGATGAGAGTTTCAATGAAACAACTAAGTTCTGTATAAGAATTTCAAATAATATTAGATATTTAATTTCTATAACTAGATTTGGTGACAATAAGATTTAATACTTAGTATATACTTTAAAAGGTTCAAAAATATGAGAGTTTACAGATACTTACTTAGACACTACTATTGAAAGACAATCTAATAATATTTCATACACAGTTTCTAAAGTTAATTTACATGTAGTTAATTATAAACATACATATAAATTCAGTAGTTTAAAAGGTAAACCTCTAAAAAGAACACAATATCTAAACTTTAGAAATGTTGTTGATAATAGAATAGGTTCTTTTGATATATAAACTTATAGAGATAAAAATAATATAGCTAGAGTTTATGCCCTAGGTTTTTATAGTAATCAATTTAGTCCTACACTAGTTATTCGTTATTTAAGGGAAGAACTTATTGAAGGTAAATTAGTGCAAACTAATAATCTTGATAGTGATAAAATAATTTTAGATATTTTCGCTATGATAATGAAAGATACTAACAATAATTTCACATTCTACTGTCACAATTTTGGGGCTTATGATATTACATTTATTCTTAGAACTCTTCCAGGTTATCTCGGTTTTTTTCACCTCTCCAAGTACATCATTCATTTTGCCATCTTGGTGCTCCATAAAGCTTTTTACTTGTTCTTTCAGTTTATCTTTGAAATGAAGTTATTGATTTACGGCTGTCCATAAAGTATGAGGCTAAGGTAAACCATGTGGAACGTGAGTGTCATCTAAGAAAGGTTAGCAAAGTTAAGTTAAACAAAGTAAAAGACTTACCTGACGAAGTAAGATACTCAGGATATTCAACTTTCATAGGTTGAAAGTTACATTATTCAATGTACTATTTTGAAGAAATCATTTATGCAACAGGTGCAACTGATACATAACTACCAGACATTGTCGGTGAAAAAAGGGTTTGTGGCTTGAAAAGTTTAAAGTTTGTGGTTTGCTCGCGTTAAAAATGTGTTTTCGATGATGTGAGATAAAGAGAATTTGCACTGGCTAAGTGAAAATAATATACAAAAAGTCTAAGCATTGACCATATCACATAATGCCAAGAGCAATTTATCACATAATCATGCAATACCCTTGAAATAAAGTTTGTTGGCTTATTAAACTGGAGAATATTACCTCATTAATATAATATTAAAGCTGTTGCCTAACTAAAGTGCAGAATATTACGTCATTGCTTTGATATCAGGTTTGCTGCCTAGTTAAAGGGGGGAAAGTTAGGTCATTGCTTTGAAATCAAAGCAGTTGCCTAATTAAAGTGGGGCTTTAACTTTGAATATAAATATTACACTTTTATAGTGTAAACTTTCTTTCCTTTACCACACACCAACAAAGCAAACATAAACACAATAAAGCCTCATAACAACAAAGCTCCAAATTAGACGTTCAAAGGAAATGTCTCTTCAGAACATCCCAAGATACACCGACAATCGCTCTATTGTTAGGACATTCCAAGACATCATAACACGTCCAAACCGGAATAGTATTAACTACGAGCACCACGTTTCTACTTGGGTGAGAACTATGCTCAAAACAGTTTTTCACTCTAAAAAATTCAGTTTGAAAGCAAAAGTTATTGATGTTAACGCTGAAAAAAAGCCGGACTATCTTATCAGAGAACTGTATGAGAACGTTAACCCTATTCCACTTATTTATGTGGAATTGAAGAAAGTGAAAGGATAACATTTTGAAAAAGCACTGCACCAAGCAACATCCTACTTTCAGAAAACAATTGAAGAAAAGAGCGAAAACATAAAAAAGTGTTTTGTGGTTGTGCAAAGAGGGCTTGAGATTGGATTTTGTGAGTATGATGCAAGACATGAAGACTTGAAAAATATACCAAACTTCCACCACTGTGTATCACCTAGCCAAGTGATAAAGACCGAGGAGGATTGTACCTTTGAGGTTTACAAGCTGGATGCATATAGGGATCTTATGATCAATATTGATCCATCTTTGCACGGTATTGTTGAGTACAACAATATCGGTCTAGTTATACTTCCTCAACCTTTTACTGGTATACAACAACTTTCTTATGGAAATTACACGGGGGGGGTGTTGCTGAACTCGTTGCATTACACAACAATGCAATAGCATACACAACACCTTGTGTGTTAAATGTCAACAACCATCGCAGAGAAACTGACTATCTTTTTCAATATATGCTGCTTCAGAAACCAAGAGTAATTATTCCCGAGCCTTGAATTTGTTTAAATTGAAAAAACCAAAAAAAATAAGGGTAATAAGGAGAAAAATGGTTCAAGAGTGTTATGGTATGTGGTTAGAACTGTGTTCCTTATAGTTAAATGTGTATTAGGTTACATAGTATATGATAAATTGATCACATCATCATTACAATAATAAAATTCTTACAAGGTATTTTTAACATGAGGTTACAACATTAATACATAGTAAGGAAAGTTACATCAAAGAAAACCTGAAAAAGAAGAACATGAAAGAATAGATGAATATAGTCTAGAGGTAGCTGAACAAGATGAAGATGATAAAGACAATTTAAGAAGGTCGATTGAAGAATTATCTTATTTGGCAGATGAAGATAAATACGCAAGGCTAAAAATCAAAAAGGGTTGTTTCGTAGTTAAGAATAAAATTTTAGTAGCTCATACATACTTGTGGCTAATAATACGTAGTCTATATTACAAATTTTGTGATGTAGGATATAATAACAATTTTTATATGTAATATATGAATTACCTCTAAAATAAGCTTATCTTACTATGTATTATTTCAAAATTGTAAACAATACAAGACATTAACATTATAAAAGCTATAACAATAGATAATAATATAGTAAAAAAAAAAATACATTAATTAGTTATAACCTATTATAAAAGAGGAAAGTATAACTCAATTGTTTTACAATTTATTCTTTTATATTTAATACAATACTATATATTATATACTTATTTCTAAATTATACTTAGTATCTTTATATTTAACAATATTTTTACTAAACATATTAAATTCTGTACTTAAATCTTTATGTGAAGTAAGAACCTTAATTAACTCCATATTATTAGCATTAAACGTGAGTTTATTTTATAAACATTTTTAGATTAATTTTTGTTTTCCATAAACAGGTTTACCAAACATGTGATTATTATTACCTCACATACGTGTTATTAACTTATTGTTATAACCCTTACTATGTGTATTAGCTAAAAAATAGGAATTATATTTTCTCATTATACTCATTAAAGCTCTAGTTTCTAAAGTGTGTTTATAACTTAATCTAGTTCTACCTGCTACTGGGTTTATATTGTATTTCTTACGGTACATGTTTATATATTTTTCTTATAGTTTTATTAAATCTGTCTTGTTTTTCTCTTTTGATATTATATAGACATCTAACAATCCTAAAATGCATATGTAAAACTGATTAATGCGGTATATGCTAAATGCATGTTGTAAGTGTTTGTTAGAGGTTATATTGTAAATATCATCACTTAATCTTTTTACTAGCTTAAAATAACTACCTACATAAACTTACCACTAATTATATTATTTATACAATATACACCTGTTTTATTATTTAAATAAATTTTTAACTTTGCTAAAGTATCGTATCATTTAATACTGTGATATATAAATCGTGTAGTATAATTATAACTGGAATAATTTCTTATTTTTATTGAATAAGCCCTTTGGGTTTTTTCATAGCTTTTTTTAATAAAAAAAAAATTGCTAGAACACTATTTAAAGTAAAGAAACGTTACTAGGTATAATATCAAAACTGTATACGACACAAGGAATAATTACAATAAATGCAATTACAATAGGAAGAAGAACAGTTCAACAAAAAGTCATTAATTGATCGTAACGGATTCTAGGAAAGGATGCCCTTGTTCAAATGAATATAAATATCATTACACAAGATTTAACACCTAATGTTAAAGCATATAGCATACCTTCAATTAAAGGACTATCAAACGTTTCAACGCTCAAATACTCCAATAGTTCTAATCCGGATAGAATGAATGAAAAATCTAGTAGGTATCCTCCTAAAAATAACATAGTATTTAAAATACATATAAGAACTATACTACCATATTCTGCTAGGAAAAAGAAAACAAATATAACTGCAGCATGCTCTGTCATGAAACCACTAACTAATTCTGACTCTGCTTCAGCTAAATCAAAAGGAGCTCTGTTAGTTTCTGCTACGGAACCTATAAAAAATATAATAAATATAGGAAATAATGGCATTATGAATCATATTGCTCTTTGAGCCTCTATATTAACAGTTAAATTTAAACTACCTGTTAATAAAACTACAAGTAATATAGCTGAACTCAATATAAGTTCGTAACTTATTAATTGTGCTGTACTTCTAAGTGATCCTAAAAAAGCATATTTAGAATTTGCAGATCAACCAGCTAATAGTATACCATAAGTAGCTAAAGACGAAACAGCCAGCATGTATAATATACCTAAATTAAAATCTCATATTGCCAAGCCTGGACCGTAAGGTACAACTGCGTATCCCAGTAAAGAGAAAATAAGAGTAATAACTGGCCCAAGAAAGAATAATACTGTGTTTGCCTGTGTAGGTGAAACATATTCTTTTAAAATAAGTTTAAGCGCGTCCGCAAATGCTTGTAATAAACCGTAAAACCCTACCACATTAGGTCCAAGTCTTCTTTGCATGCTTGCCATTGTTTTTCTTTCAGCTACTGTAACAAATGCAACTGTAAGTAAAACAGGTACGGTTACTATTATAACTTCAATGATAGAAATAATTGTAGGTGAATATAACATATGAACATTTATAAAATAATAAACTTATTTTTCTTATATGCAAAATAAATAGACAAACTTAAAAAAATTTATATAAGCTTATTAACAAATAAAATTTAACTATAAAAACGTATACAGTATTAAAGCAAATATTTACAATAAATGTTTGTACATAAAAAATATATTTATTTTTAATGATTTTTTTTTCTTTATAACAAAGAAAAAAAATTACCCATCTGAGATTCGAACTAAGACAAAAATATTGGGAATATTATCCTCTACCATTAAGCAAATAGGCATTATTTAAGTAAAAGCATATGCAAACTAGATACAGAGGTTATTACATCATATGCATTATATATACTTGTAGGTATTACTTATTATATCGTACTTTCTTATATATATGTAATATACAATAGTGTGTTGATAGTAATGGTAATAGCTTTATTATCAATAATAAGAAAATAGTTATAATTATATATATAGCTATATCTTGATATAAGTTTTTACTTAAACTAAATTAAGTTATAATTATATACATAATATATAAATATAAAGAGTATCTTATATATGTATATATATCGGGCCTATACTAGCTATATATGTGTATTAGTACTAAACAATTTAATAATAATAAATTATTAAATAATTATAAGAAAAAATAGGTTAAAGTTAATTACATGAGTTAGTAAAATAACACATATAAAAAAAAAAAAAATTAGAAATGAGAATATTCAAAAGTCACCCTTTATTAAGTCTAGTTAATGGTTATTTAGTTGATTCACCTCAGCCTTCAAATATTAGTTACTTGTGAAACTTTGGTTCACTATTAGGATTTTGTTTAGTAATACAAATCGTAACAGGAGTTACTTTAGCTATGCACTACAACCCTAGCGTACTTGAAGCATTTAATTCTGTAGAACATATTATGAGAGACGTGAATAATGGATGATTAATACGTTATCTACATTCTAATACTGCTTCAGCATTTTTCTTTTTAGTATACTTACACGTAGGAAGAGGTCTATACTATGGTTCTTACAAAGCACCAAGAACATTGGTATGAACTATAGGTACTATTATATTAGTTTTAATGATGGCGACCGCATTTCTGGGTTACTTACATAGCCCAAAATGACATAGATGTAATAATAAATATATAACAATTAGACTTAAGAAATTAAGAAATAAAAAAAACTATTCTACTTTAAGCGTCAAATGTAGTAACTCGGAGGTAATAAATAAGTTTATACAAGATAAACAACTTATACCTGTGAATATTTATGAAAATTTGTCTTTAGAGGAAACAAAAAAGAAAATAAAGTCATATTCAAAAGGTAAAAGTGGTATATATCTTATCTTAAATAAAGTAACTTTAGATTATTATATAGGTTCTGCTTATACTAATAAAATATATTCAAGATTTTATAGTCATTTACTAGGTTTAACAGGAAGTAAGATAGTTAAATTATCAGTGAAAAAATATAAGCTGGATAATTTTTCATTTATAATACTTGAAGAGTTTCCCCATATAGTTACTAAAGAAAATAATAAAACATTACTAGATTTAGAAGATTTTTATTTAAAGTCATTACTGCCCAATTATAATATATTGACTGAAGCAGGTAAGACTTTTGGTTACAAACATACAGAAGTAGACCGTATAAACATGAAAAGTCAGTATAGTGAAGAACGTAGAATGACTATAGGTAGTTTAAATAAAGGAAAATCATTAAATGATGAAACAAAAGATAAACTTAGAAAAGCAGCTTTAAATAGATTACCTAGAATATTTACAGAACAAGCTTTACTTAATATGAAAAAATCCTCTAAACCTGTAGTTTTGTACAATAAAAATGGTACAGTATATGGTGAATACTCTTCTATTACAGAAGCCAGTTTTGCATTAAATTGCAGCATAAAAACTATACATAGGGCATTAAAAAGTGAAAGTAAATTACTTAAAAAATGTTTAATTGTTAAATATGGTTGTTATGTATAGATTACATTATGTTATAGTCCCATGATTACAAATTCTTATGTAACTTTTAGAAGAAAATAAGTCCTCTTTCATTTTTTATGAATGGGACCTGTGGGGACCCCCTCCCCGCTGGAATAAAGTGGAATAACCTGACGAGGTTATTGAAAAAAGAAACTCTTTTTTTGGCAATATCAGTGAAAACGATTAAAAAATATAATATATTATACATTATCCTTATATTACATTTAAGATCGTCGGTTATCTAAATGATCGCGACAGACTGGGTCACTGATAGGTAGCTGCTTTTTTTTTAGTAATTACTAAAAAAAACTATGCTGCTTAATGCACAGTCGACAATTTTAGCCACATTATTTTGGCTGGTGGAATACACAAATTCAAAGTTATTCCAGTTTCATTTATATGAAATAAGTTTGTATGTTTTACCTTACGGTCAAATGTCTTTATGAGGTTTAATTACAAAGCTTCAAATGTATAATTTGTGTGTAATTTTTTTATATTTTTTAGTTTTTAACTATGTTTTAATTTCTAACTATTTATTACTTATTATTCCGCATCTAGAAAACAGTGGTTATAATTTTTACGCTCATCCTTCCGAAAAAATCAGGAGATTAAAGGGTAAATATAGAATTGGACCACATAATTATGACGTACTGTCTATAATATTTGGCTCTCTATTAGGAGATGCTCACGGAGAAAAAAAACAGAGTGGTACAGGTACAAGAATAACTTTCTACCAGGAATCTTCTCATATCGAATATATGTTATTTATACACAAGTTACTTTCAGGACTAGGGTATTGCAACCTTAAGGTCCCTCTCATAGGTACTAGATTGGGAAGTGGTGGTAAAGTGAGAAAAACAGTCAGATTTTCTACTTGGACTTATACCAGTTTCAATTGAATACACGAATTGTGATATGTTAACGGTACTAAGCGTGTTCCAAATTGTATTAATGCCTATTTAACACCTCTCGCTTTAGCTATATGGATAATGGATTATGAAGGTAAAGTAGGAAAAGGATTGAAATTATCTACCAATTCTTTTCCCTATGAAGATTGCTTGAAACTAGTAAATGCCTTGAATGTGAATTTTAGCATTAAAAGTTCCATTCAATCTGCAGGAACTGAAGATCAACACATAGTTTACGTATGAGAGGAATCAATAGATAAACTAAAAAAAATAGTAAATCCATACATGGAAAAAGATATGAGATATAAAATAAAATAGATTAAACACAAATTATACATAGTTATATGGTGATTTATTGAAAAAATTATATTTTTTTTTATAAAAACTAGATAAAGTAATACTTACTTAAAATTTATCTATATAAATCATATAGCAATATCTATGTAAACGGTTAAAAATGTTTGTTAAGCATCAAGACCGTCGGTAGAGTAAGATATCGCTACAGACTGGTTCATAGATAGGTGGCTGCTTTTTTTTTAGTAATTACTAAAAAAAACTATGCTGCTTAATGTACAGTCGGAATTTTTATCCAGCTTATGCAAAGTTGGATCACAAGGCATTATAATTTAAAATGTTAGGGCTACGGCTAAGCACCTTATAATGTACATGGTTTACTTGGTTTAAACACTATAGAGCCTAATGTAAAAAAAAAAAAACGCTAGGCTAGACTAAGTAAATTTAAGATTTGGCCACAGTTATTACTAATTTAATGAGTGCAATTCCATGAGTAGGACAAGATATAGTTGAGTCAATAAACATAACAAATATATATACAACAACAACAAATTTAAGTCTCTTACCTTTAATAGGTAACATACATAAGAATGCTATAAAAAAGCTAAATAACACATAACCTCTAAGTGAAGAAGATTATATTTCTATACCTAAATCTTTTATAGGATTTCTAGTGGGGTTTATAGATGGTAATGGATACATTCAAATAAGCAAAACATGCAAACGATTTATAAGTATTAAGCTTACGATATCTCTACATTTAGACGACATTGCTAGTTTACAATATATACACTCGGTGTTAAAAATAGGAAATATTAATATTTATCGTGACAATAGAAGTCCAAGTTGTAAACTAGTAATTAACAGAACTGATCTACAAAAAGTTATTTTTCCCTTGTTATTGTATCACAATATATTTTTTTTTTTTTACTGAAACAAGAAGAAAGCAGTTTGATATAGCTATGTATATACTAAACAAAGACATTAAACTTTTTTCTGATATACACTGTGAAAAACCTATACCAACTATTTTTAAATAGATTATTTGAATCTACATTTTTTTTTTTTATTGAATAGTAGGATTTACTTTAGCTGAAGGATCATTTTTTATTAAACAAAATAATGACGGGTGTTTTCAGCTAAAGCAAAGATTACATATAAATCTTTTTGAGGCTTTTAAATTGTTATTCCAGACCACTAGAAAGATAGATGTACAAAAAGGTTTATATTGTCAGTTTGCAGTAAGTTCTAAATCAGATGTACAAAAAGTTATAGATTTCTTCTCTTTTTCAGGATTACACCCCCCTTAATAGGTTTAAAGGGTATAAAATACGCTAAATGGTTGGATATATTATCCGTTAGTATCCCTTATAAAAATCTTCATCTTCCTAGCTAAAGGTTTTAATAATTTTGCTATTTAAAATTTTGCTATTTATAATAAACTTCTAAGATGGGACTAGTTAAATTATAATATTGTTATTGTATTTTTTTTTGTAAAAAATAAAAGGGCTCCTTGAGATTGTAAGATTTCAATGATAAATGGGGAGATTTGCAAGGACATCTATTGAAAGAAAATAACCTCCGATTTAATAGATTATTTGCAGCGGAGCTTTATTCGGAATTTTTTTTTTACGCTATGTATTTATTACAGTAAAAAATCAAGGGATGAAGAACGTTCAACGACTAACAGGTGAGTAATACCAACAATAAGCTTGACACGAGAACCCCACAACCAACAATGTTGGTTGAAGACATAGTCTAAACACTAGATATATATAAAACTGGTGAAAATTAAGGTTAAATACTTAATATATTCGATAAGTTATCGATTTATTCGTCTTATGAGGAGGTTTATGTCGCATAGCGCAAGATGGACCACATTACGGTGACGTAGTGTTAAAAATTCTGCTTAATGCTGGAAAATCTCCCAATTTAGGATTTGCATACGTCTTTTTCTTGATTTTAATATCAATTATTTGCGTAAAAATTGCAATGACATGGAGACAATCAGCAGGGGTGAGAAGTATACATACTTCACAAGCCTCTCAGAGACTACATGCAGAAGATCTCACATATGCTTATTTAGTTGGTTTGTTTGAAGGTCATGGATATTTTTCTATTTCAAAAAAAGGTAAATATATAACCTACGAATTAGGTATTGAATTGTCGATTAAAGATGTGCAATTGATTTATAAAATAAAATCTTTATTAGGTGTAGGTGTGGTAAGTTTTAGAAAACAAATAGTTACACATAAATCTGAAGCAGTTTTATCGGATATGGTAGCTTTAAGAATAAGGGATAAAAATCACTTGAAAAAGTTTATATTACCTATTTTCGATAAATATCCTATGTTTTCTAACAAACAATATGATTATTTAAGATTTAAAAATACTTTATTATCAGATATTATATATTCAAAAGATTTGCCTGAATACATTAGAAGTAATGTGGCTTTAAATACTATAGAATCTGCCAAAGGCGGATTCAGCAAAGCAGAATCTATAATCAATACTAGTTATTTTTCTGCTTGATTAGTAGGATTTATAGAAGCTGAAGGCTGTTTTAGCATATATAAACTAGAAAAAAGTCAGGACTATTTAATAGCAAGTTTCGAGATATCTCAAACACACGGAGAAAATATTATATGCGCTATTCGTAAATATTTATCTTTTACCACTGCTATATATGTAGATAAAAATAATTGTTCAAAATTAAAAGTTACAAGTATAAGATCTATAGAAGATATTATCAAGTTTATACATAAGGCACCTGTAAAATTGTTGGGAAATAAAAAATTACAATATTTATTGTGAATAAAACAATTACGTACAATACCTAAGTATCACAAAAACATAAAAATACCTTCCAATTATTAAATAACCACGAGATCAAGATATAGTCCGATCAATGAAGAAATTCATTGCGTATAGTAAGAGTATTTAAACAACTTAACTGTTGTATTAAATACGTTAACTATCAACATAAATGCTCTGTAAACAACGCAACATTAAATAGATTTTTTGCCTTACATTTTGTATTACCTTTTGTATTGGCTGCATTAGCCTTGATGCACTTAATTGCTTTACATGATAGTGCAGGTTCAGGTAATCCTCTAGGAGTTTCTGGTAATTACGACAGACTTCCTTTTGCTCCATACTTTATATTTAAAGATTTAATAACTATATTTTTATTCATTATAGTATTATCAGTCTTTGTTTTCTTCATGCCTAACGTTTTAGGAGATAGTGAAAATTATGTTATGGCTAATCCAATGCAAACACCTCCTGCCATAGTTCCTGAGTGATATCTTTTACCTTTCTACGCTATATTAAGATCTATACCTAACAAGCTATTAGGTGTTATTGCTATGTTTTCTGCTATATTAATCATATTAACTATGCCCTTCACAGACCTAGGTAGAAGCAGAGGGTTACAGTTTAGACCTTTAAGTAAAATAGCATTCTACGTTTTTGTAGCTAACTTTCTTGTATTAATGCAACTTGGAGCAAAACACGTTGAATCGCCTTTTATAGAGTTTGGTCAAATTAGTACTGTGTTATATTTTTCACACTTTTTAATTATAGTGCCTTTACTTAGTTTATTAGAAAATAGTTTAATTGATTTACATTTAAACATAAAAAAAAAATAATAAAAGTTTTTTATTAATATAATTAAATTAATATAAAAATTTTCATAGTTTTTGCTGTTTATATACATAAAAAAACAGTAAATGTTATTATTGTTAATATTTTTATTACTTTCAAATCTTTTATCAGATTTATCTATTCAATTTTCTCTTAGCCAGAGTACTTTGATTTTCTTCCCTATATATGTATATCAAGTATATAGGTCGGCTATTTACTTTGTATTTTATTATACTCTGTATTTGCTTATACGTTATACCCGTGTAGGAGGGCTGTATGTTGTACCAATATTCATAATCGCTTAGCCTTACTTTTCTCAGGTGTCATCCAAGTTTTAGGGGTATGACTTAAACCTCAAGGTACGCACTAGTGTTTTTTTAGTGGAAATAATGTATAGTAGCGATCCTGAGATCACCCATGAGGTTGTGTACCTTAAATTATTGTATAACATTGATATCTCCACAAAAGGGGAGGTGCTCTTTAGTTTAAAGAAACTAATTAAAAACAAAAACGTGGTATGTCGTTTGTCCTGCACAATTATTTTTGAATAATTATTCAGAAATAATCCTTTGGGATTTTGATCCGGGTGTTAAAATATTATTAATAATTATCATGAAAAACACAAGATTTTTATATAGAAGTGGTGGTGTTAAGTTTTCAAGTAAATGTTACAGTACTGTATATGTTCCTAGTAAAACTAGTATAAATGTATTTTTCTCAATTGATGATTTTTATGATATCAATCTATTTTACTCTAAGATTAACTTCAATTTGTTTCGTTTTGAGACTTATACTGTGTTTCTTAAAATAAGATATTCTGTTCATAGTTTCTTTATGGTAGGTGCTCAGTTTCCTTTTATTTGTGAATCACTAGATTCTTTTAATGAAGTATACAATAACATTAACATGAGGCTCGAGGAATATCTTTCTCGTTACAGTTTATCTGACGATGAAATTATATACATTCAAGTAACATTTAAACTAGTAAATAAACTTGTGTATAGTGATTTAATACTAAGTAAAAGTATGAAAAAGGAATTAACCAATGTTCATAGAAAAAATGCATTAGAATTAATTACTGTACCAGTGGTCAATGATGAAGAGCATTTGGGTTTACCTCTACCAGTGTTGCTGGATAATAATAACAAGATAATATCTATTACAGCTAATATAAAAGGTTTTAATACTAATTTTTTACATGTAATATTATCTAAGTCCAAAATACTTACTAGTGATAAGAATAAAATTACTGATTTTGACAATAGTTATAATTTTTATTATATCAAAAGTAAAATAGACTATGTATTAGCTGTTAAACAGTCAAACGATGGTTTTGTGGATAAAATTAAGTTTAGTTTAAATGGTGTTATGATAAGTAGAATTACTGATAAATTTCATAATGATATTATCACTAGAACAAGTGGATCTAAGGTTGTACATATTAACAAGGAAAACATAGTAACTAAGGTAGAAAAATAAATTAACTTTAGAGCTTTAGATACTGTTAAAAAAGTTACTAAATGAAGACCAAATCCAAACATAGGAGTAATAGATATTGAAACATATCTAAATTCAAATAATACTCAAAAGGTTCATGCCTTAGGGTTTAGAACTAACTTATAAGTAAAACTACAACTTACTACATAGATGAAACTCTGAATAGTAATAAAATAGTTTTAAATATGTTAAACGAGTTACTTAGACCTAAGTACGAAAATGTGATATTCTATACTCATAACTTAGGTAGATACGATCATGTATTTATATTAAATGAGATCTTTAATTATATGAAGGATAAAGGTCTTACTGATAAAGACGAAGATGGTTTTAAAGTAGATTCTTTACTTAAGGATGAAATAGTTATTAAACTAGTTATAATTAAGGGGGATAAAAAAATCACTATTTATCATAGTTATTGTTTGTTTAGTATGCCTTTAAATGATCTAGGTGAAGTATTTAATACTGAAACTAGAAAAAATAAATTTCCTCATAAGTTTAGTACTCAGGATAATCTGTGATATAAAGGAGTTACTCCTGATATATCTTACTATGAAAATATATCTTTAGATAAATATCAAGAATTATATACTCATAGTTGAGACTTCAAACAAACTACACTTAGTTATCTTGACCATGATCTTAACTGTTTATATGAAGTACTTACACGTGCTAATACACAATTTCATAGGGATTACAAGATTGATATGAGAAGTGCTTCAACAATATCAGGTTTGTCTATGAAAATCTTTCTGTCTAGATTCTATAAAAATGATATTCCTAGAATAAATAAATATAGTATCTACAAAGATATTAAACATGCTCATTATGGTGGTATAACAGAAGTTTATAAAAAAAAATTTATATTATTATGATGTAAATAGTCTTTATCCATCTGCTGCCTTAAATAATATGCCTGGCTTGGAATGTATGAAAAAGGGGTATCTATTAATGATGTATTTGGTTTTTTCTATTGTTCTATAGAAACTCCTCTAGATTTATATATAGGTTTATTACCTGTTAAGAATGATAAGGGCATAGAATTACCTTTAGGTACGTGAAAAGGTTGGTATTTCTCTGAAGAGTTAAAGTTCGCTCAAGATAATGGTTATAAAATAACTGTTTTAAATGGTTATTCATTTAATCAAGTTGAGAATACTTTTAAATCTTATGTTAGTGAGATATATAAATTTAAGTCTGACCCCAATCCTAATACTAAGTGACAAAAACCTCTTGCTAAAAGTTTGTTAAATAATTTACTAGGTAGATTTGGTATAAACATAGATAAAGCTATAACAAGTATTATAGATAGAAAAGTCTTTGATGAGAAGTCTTTGATTCATAAAGTTTATTCCTATGTAGAATTGGGGAATGACTTTGTCATGGTTAGATATTCACCTAAACTAGATTATGATATAATTCAGGGTCATAAGTTAGATATGTTTAAGGTTTTATCTAAATATAAAGATATTGAAACTCTAGGAATGGATAACACTTCAGTAGCTATAAGTGCAGCCGTTAATGCTTATGCAAGAATAGAGATAAATAAGATTAAGTTATATATTTTGAGTAAAAGAGGTCGTTAAGATCAGCTACAAATAAATTAATTGATAATACCATATTAGGTATAGTCAATGATATTGATGTAGTTAAAGGTGTTTGAGAGGTAAAAACCCCTCTAGGTGATTCATTTCAATCAGCTTTACATCAAACTAATAGATCTATCTTAGCAGATATAGGTTTTTGCGGTGAATACAAGAAAGAAATATCTGATAATGGAAAAATTTACTTTGACTCTTCTTCGTTATTTGTAACAATAGTTAAAGGTATAGAAATAGCCTTTCTAGAAAAGTATACTTATGAGTTAGAAGGGCATATACTAAGTTATAATCTACATACTCCACTTACTTTAAAAGTAGGAGATGAAGGTATCGAGAATTTGGATCTTGAAAGAATAATGAAAAAGTATAGACATTTTACATCTAATGATCATGTATTTCCAGCATGAGAAGATGAACTTTCTAATGATATTAACCTGACAGGTAAATATTATGTTTAATCTGATTGATGATAATGAGGCAGTACATGAAATAATATGTTACATGAGGAGTAATCTTCCTAGAATACACCATATTGAATAATTTATTATAATAGAGATATTAAACATAATCATATTAACTATGCCCTTCACACACTTAGGTAGAAGCAGAGGCTTACAGTTTAGACCTTTAAGTAAAATAGCATTCTACGTTTTTGTAGCTAACCTTCTTGTATTAATGCAACTTGGAGCAAAACACGTTGCATCGCCTTTCATAGAGTTTGGTCAAATTAGTACTGTGTTATATTTTTCACACTTTTTAATTATAGTGCCTTTACTTAGCTTATTAGAAAATAGTTTAATTGATTTACATTTAAGCAAAAAAAAAAAATTAAAAATATAATAAAAAAAAATATACATAGCGACTTAAATACACAGACTTTTTCTTATTATGTACTATAATACTACTTAACACCTTTACATATCTACGGTATGTATACTTTGTATGCTTCACCACTATATATAGGCTAATTACTACGAATAAATATGTGTATTTTAGTAAACGATGTTTTAAGTTATATTAATGTAATTTTCTACAAATGTAAAAAAAAAAATGCTTTATAGTGTACAATACATATTTAGCGTAAGCTAACAGCAATTGACAGGTATGAAGACCACGGTGCACCTTTTGCAGATTACACACGTCAGATATTTACTGTGATGCACCTGCAACGGCCTGTTTTTCCTCTTCCTCCTTATCCAATTTATCCCTAAGAGCGATCGTTGGTAACATGACATCTCTCAAATCCTGAAGACCGTTCTCGTCCTCATCATCCTCATCTCCCCTAACCTTCTCAAATTCAACCACTCTTGCAAGATCATAATTAAAAAGATCTGTTCTAAATGTCGATGCAGTCACCTCCGAAGGTAGTTTGTAACCTTGACTCTCGGCAATATCTCGCACGTATCCTGGGGCGCCCCTAGTGTTTGAGATCCAACGAAGAATATGAAGACAATGTTTTTCATCTTCTTCTTTGCGCATGTCCAGTTCATAGCCCTTTCCAGTTTCTCCATCGGCGTTTATTCCAATAGGTACAGTGTGAGGACGGCTTGGTCTTTCTTGGGAAAACGGCACTTTAGGATCTTTATGATCAAAGGCCATAAGTTTGATACGGATTGCGTCGGGAGGGCTTGTGTGTCCAATTGCAGTCTTATGAGTTCCAACTCCAAATTGGTATTCCATGAAAAGCCAGATGAAACCTCGAACAGCGATGATGAGGGAAAAGTTTTCCATGCTGCGAAGAAACAGCCTCTTTCGCTTGCTCGACTGCGTGAAGTTCGTTGTCTCCAACGGTGGACTTGAGCTCAATGTATACCCGAGGGATATTGGTATATTTTCTCTCATCATCTTCTTTAGCTAGTTTGCGACGCACGAGAGGTCTCCATGTTTCAAGAACAAGGTCCGGAAATTTTTTTGATTTGGTGTAGTATTGAGGAACAATGTTCCAACCATAATCCAGGAGGCAAAAGTTCCGGATAAGTAGCGCCATGACATATTTCCCAACAAAATCTTCGGTATTCCTATTTCTTTTCTCTCCCTCAACAGTGTCTTGATAAGCGTGGGAAGTGATCGCCGTATGCATCCTGATTACATTCTCAAATGGATCTTCAAAGTTGAATTCGCGAAGGTTTGGCTGTACTGTAAACCTCTCGAGCTTGAAGTTATCGTACTTTTTCAGTTGTCCCTTCATGTTTTTCTTGTATTCTTTCACTTCATGCAATCCGTACTTGGATGTGTTTCCTTGGTGAGAGCTGTAAGACATACTGTGTGCAGTATTGGGTTTTCTCATGGGTTGATGGTGTAGTGGTGATAATTGGTTGTGGTGAGTTGTTTGTGAAAAGTAGTGAAAAATAAAGAGAGAAAATACATGGTATATATGTTATTTTCTGGTCTGGCCCTTGAAAAAGACTGAGTCATTTATGACGTGGAACTTTTATAAGAATATGCTAAAAAGGGAAGTTGCACCGTAACCGAAGTACAAAAAAGAACTGTTTTAGCGCAATAGCAGAGAACGTGATTAATCACGCAATTTACAGTGGAGTATGTTCACGGCTAGAGATTACTAGTGAGGAATACCAAGGATCACGCAATAAAAAGTGTGGCACTTAGTTCGGAGCGATGTACTATATGGGGAAGGTACACAATAACCCAATGTAGAGTGGGGCTATTGCACCGTAGCGATATGCTATATAAGGAAGGTGCATGATAACGAAAAATAGAGTGGGACTGTTGCACCGTAGCGATATACCTTATCGGGTAATATTAATGTTGATGAATAATGAGTGGAGTACTTGTTCCTAGCCGATATTACAGGTCGTACTGTGTCACCGGAAAAGAACCAAAAGTGGGTATATAGCCTTGTAGGAAGATACCGGATAAAGTGATCTTAATGCTATCAAATAAAAAGTGGAGTAGTTGATTCGAAACGAGGTCTTAGATTAGGCGATCGTTTTATCACGTGATATGAAATTAAGCGATCACGTGATAGAGACATACTGGATGAAACAATCCTAATTTCGCATAAGTAAAAGCGGGGCAGCGTACTCTGTTTATCGCCGTAAAAGTTTAGGTACCACGTTGCATAAACCGAGGAAAAGTAATACTACGGCGGTTATATATACTCACCGGTATTAAAAACTGAATAAGGCACAACATATAGTGGGCTAGCTGTGTCGTATATATGTTATTTACCGCTATAGGTTTCCTACATATATCTTTGTAATGAGATTTCATTGTAAACCATTAATACTTTTTATTATTAATAAAAAAAAATAAATATTAACTAAACAAATAATATATATATTAGATTATTTGTCACTCACATTTATTATAAATACTAAAATGATTATTTTAAATATAATACCCCCCCCGGAAGTATAACAACCTACGTCTAATTATAATCGTAGTAATATAAGTTTTTGAAGAAAGTAATATTAGTAGTTGTCGGTTTAATCAAGATCGTTATGCTAAATTAGATAGTTATTTTGTTTTACGGGGGTTTTGAATATACTAATACTTATAATAGTAGCTATACTCAAAATTCGTCTGCATAATTTCAGAGCTATCTTGTTTTACAGGAGTTTTAGAAGCTTGGTTTGCATAAGCTTGACTTTCTTGGTTACTTACAGGAGGCAAATCATTTTCATAATATTTATCATCAAGCTGATAAACACTATTAATATGCTGTAATTTATTCTCTAAGTGTTATACCTGATAATAAGCAAAATTTATCTGAAGCATATTATTTTTAATTTTCTAAATAATATCTAAATCCTTTTTTATTGAATGTTTGTTATAACGATATAAATTTATCAACTTTATAGTTATAATTTAGGGCCTAATCCCTAGGTTCTAGATAAGATGCTATAAGCTTATCTTTAACTTCAGTGTTAGTTTTTATATGTTTAGATAATTCAGTATTTTCATTATGCTCCTGATAATTTACCTCTTACTCCTTTAACTCCTCTTTGAGTCCTTCAACTTAATGCTGTAAATCACTGTATTCTTTTTCTAATTTTATAACTTATTAAAAAATTTCTTATTGATTATTTTTAATTAGAACTAACACAATGTCTGTAAATAATGTATAAAGCACAATATGTGAATTTAAACGATAAATATGTATGAAAAGTGTAATCAATATACCATAAAAAGTTAATTGTTAAAAAAAAGGTTTTAGTATTAAAGAGTTAATTGCAAAAGTAGAGCAAAATATTATTAAAATTAGTATAATTTAAGTGAAAAAAAGAAATAAAGATATTAAATGTTTGTAAAACTACTTACATTTAATAAACCTCCATATATTTGTAAACAATTTTGTAATGATGTTATATATGTATTAGCGCATGATAAAATGCTTGTATATTGTAATATAGCTATAACTATCTTAGAAAATATAATAGACTTATCACGTCGAATAATAATAAAAATATTAAAGGTATTAATATTAATTATTATTTCATGTAAAGATATTAACATTTTTAAACTAAGTACTTTTACACAAACTTCTTACATTATTATGACTTTTTTCAGTGCAATTACACTGACTTTAACTGTATTTTATGTAGATTCTTCTACATAAAAACATTATCATTCATTTATATTTAAACTAATAAAAAAATTAGGTAATCCATTAACTATAATGTTATATATTTTATTTAAATGAATAGTAACCATTGTTGGGATACTTTTTCTTATTATTTTTCTTATTATGATTAATAGTTATTTCTTATCAGATACTATATACTGGTTATATTACACTTAGGATAATATGTTAAATAAAATAATAGTGGTTGTACGTAATATAGAATACTGGAAAAAAAGGTTATACAAGCAAACAGTGACTATAATAGTTAATTACATTATACTGATGTATTAATACAGAAGAATTTATTTGAAGAGAAAAGGAAATGCGAAAGAAATCAGGCATGAGAAAGTAGAATGTTGAGTATTTTAAAATTTAATTTCAACAATGAGGTATTATCTGATATTAATGTTACTTATAGTCTAGGTAAAACAGCTAAACATTGGGTATATAGGCATAAAATAAAAAAAGAAAAATGAGCAAAAAATCAAAAATAAAACATAAGTTTATCGCTATATATAGTATTATTATATTAATTTAAGTATGTAATAAGTATTATTATATATATTTAGGTATGTAATAATTATTATTATTTATGTCTATAATTTATTATAGTACTATACAATTAATTTCTTAACTTATAATTAGATTATAGCTGTATATAAAACATGTAGTAACAAAGGTTAATAAAGACACAACGCCTAGAGTACAAGGTTAACTCTTAACAATAACAGTTAATCCGGTTGTATTATCACGCTAAAGCACTATTCCCTTAAAGCTAGTAATATTTTGTACAAAAAGTTTGACAATTATACTATAGCCTAGGTTTATATATTTATATTATCGTAGAGTAATAAATATTACTATAAAAAGCTTTTATAGCATACCTACGGCATACAGATTACAATTGAAAATATAATAAGATAGTGGTAACATTATTTCTTAAAACAGTGCATAATAGTATTAAATTACAAAGATACAACATGGTATAAATTTAACACTTTTATATTTAATCTAGTTTAACGACTTATTAATTATTTTATTCTTTTTAAGTATTTAATACCGTTTAAATGAAAATGTAAATCATATGTAATTAAATAAACTATCTAATTACATACTACCTATTACATTTCATAGTAAACCCGCGGATAATAACGTTATAAATATAAGAATAATAAAAAGAATTAAATCAGTTAAAAGGCTAATCCTATTAGAATTAGTACCCAATCTGTATAAAGGTAGGGAGTATAATAAACCAATTATAAAATTAACAGGCAAAAAATAATATAAGGCAGCAAGTGAATTGTCCACATTGAAATAACCGAGTAGTATGCTATTAGAGGAGAAACATATACTGGTTCAGAATGATGTATAGATTAAACCATAGTAATAATAGCTGAATCTAGGTCTAACTGTTTCTAGGTAAACCAAAGGGTATGCAGCTAAAAAAGTTGGAACTAACCATATAAAGAAATTATAAACTGGACTTATTCGATAATATAAATGTAGAACATATAAATCCCAACTACCGTAAGTACTAAATACCATCGATAAAAATCCCAATCATTCTAATAAAGAACGTCTTAATGATGCGTAACCGTTAAACGAAACATTATTAAATGCTAGATAAATAAGTCTATTGTATATTTCTCTAAAAATTACAGAATAATTATTGGAAAAATTAGAAAGTTGTAGCCTAGGTAATATATTGTTAAGAAAAAAGTCCATTAAATTCAGTGGTTCTTCCTCCAGTTGTATTGCCATCCAAAAAAAAAATCATAAGTCAGAACAAATACATGAAGATATAAACCCTAATATTAGGATTAACATGTTAAACATATTAACTTTAGTTACATTACTTAAGATTAAAAAGTATATACCATTAGTGCTAAATACTCCAGTAAATAACCATAGCATGTATAGCAAGGCGTAGAATGAATGTCTACCTCAGAAACCTCAAGTTAGTATTAACTGAAATCTCATGTTTTTATTGAAAAACATTCACATATAACTTATGTAGTCGAGTAATCATCCTAGTAATACATACAATACAGTAAGGCTTGCGTATACGACATTTAAAACTTGACTATTTAACATTTTTATATTGGGAATATATACTACATACGAAATCCTTGTAAAAACTGATTCATTATTACAAAGATTATAGCTAAGATTAGGTTTAATTACTAAATGTTTGATATTTTTAAATACTTTACTTAATATAGAAAAATATAAGCTGTTAGCACTTAAATTATAAAAATATTTATAAAGCCATGTTGTAGTATTTAATATGTAATTACGTGAATTCTTAAACCAAGAATAAGAAATAATATTATTTTTCTCTATACTAGTATATTTTTTATCTTCATTTCACCCTAGTACAGAAGAAAAATTGAAAAATATTAAATTGATGCTAGTAATCTGCTTCATAAACATAACTAATACAATAAGTGTAGCATAGTGAGTAATATTGCTGTTAGTATTAAGTATGTGACTAACATAAGAAAAAAAATCCTGACTAGTAAACGACTGTGGTACAAAATTGTATTCTCCTATACCAGTCATATATGTAATTTTTTTATACATTATTTTGTTATTTAAGTTATTAAGAAAACTATGATACAAGAACTCTGATATTAACGGCTTATACGTTTCTATATTTGCACTAGTAAAAATAGGCTTTAAGTAACAGGATAATTGTGGCATAGATAAAGGTATTGTAAAATTCAATTTATATGTTATAATATTAGAACACGACTGAATAGATAAATCCGTTATATTTGATTTAGAATTATTTGTTAATATTATAATAATATCTTTAATATTAAATAAATTAATCATGATATAAAGAAAAAAATATTATACATACAGGAAGGTGTTTATCCCTTTCTTATAAATATTATACAAAAAAAATAATATCAGGTTTAGCTTAAAATAATAGTTATAACGATTATAATTGTTAATTACGTTACATAATTAAATAAAAAAAAAAAATTACTCGTTTAGATATTTATCTTTATAAAGTTTATAATTTACTTATAAATACACGTGTAGCAAATGAACGAACAAATGTAAGTATTATACATATGTTAATAAAACAAATATTGCAAAAGCAAACACTACTTGATTTATATAAAAAAAAGGTATTTACTATTTTAAAAAATTATTACTTATATGGTATTTATTATACGTAATATATCTAGCCACAAAATAAAGGTAAAGTAAAAAGCATAATTTGATGTGCATAGTAATGTAAAAGGCATAAAGGAACTCTACCTACCATAACACCAAATAGATTAGAAGACGGTTGTCTACCTAACAATACATTTGATGTAACTTGCTTTTTATTAAATATTAAAAGATTACTCATTAAGCCCCGAGTTGATTTGCACCACTTTCCCATTCTGTAATCTTTTTTACTACCATAAAACACATAACTTTTTATTTCTACATATTATACGTAGAATAATTTTAAAATAAAAATCAACCCCATATTTTGTATAAAATACAAGATTTAAAGGTTCTCTTTCTTCTATAGGCCGGTAGCGGTACCAGGACAAAAGTATGACTACTAACACCTAACCT
>JAKLWX010000017.1:0-36203 GCA_022702355.1 Cercospora zeina
TCTATCTTTTTCCTTATTTTTTATTCGTATTCGAACTATAGGCTACAAGTATACCCGCCTTACTAATTAAACTCCGACTCCCGAAACTACTAAAGTAAGCCCCGGATTTAAGTTCCCGTAGTAGTAGTATGTCTTAATTCTCGTATTAGAATAAGTAGCTAGTTAACGTATATTAGCTAGCTAATATACTCTACCCCTATTATAAACCTAAACCTACGATATTAGTTAAATTCTAGCCTAGTAGAAGTAAAGGTACTTATAGGAAACACTTATCGTTTATAGTCTAACTTATCTCCCTCGTATTATCTACTACTATTAACTTTACTAAGCCGAGGCCCCGGGCCTTAGCTTCCTCCTATACCTCGTTCTATACCTAACCGTAGATCTCCCTAATTAGTTATTAATAACCCACGTCATCGTAAGAAACTATTCATAGACTGCTTTGAATAGTCGACTTAGTAGCAGTACCAGTAAACTATTATTTAAAACAAGTAGAGTTAGAAACTAGCAGGGCATAATACTATACTTGTTCGGATAACTAGATAGCGTACTAACTCCTAGAAGGAGGTTATAGTATACGTTACGTAGTTTAGTATAGGTTCCTAAAGCTTTACCTATTTCTAGGCTATTATTCTTAATATCGACCCGAGTAAACTAAGGAAGTATAGTTCGACGAGTCTTCTTAGAGGCCTTCGTACTATATAGTAGATATAGCGACGAGATATATACTTAGAAAGCGTTATAGACCTATAGTTTTATTCTATAACCGATTAGGGTATAGTCTTCTTCTATTAGTTAGTTAGGGCCGATAGCCTCGATAAATAGGCCCTTATTATCCTTTAGAACCCCTCGCTTCTTTATACGCTCGAACTAAGCCTAGAAAACATCTTTCTTATATAGGCCTCTTATTAATATAGTAGTATTAGCCTTGTCCTTATTAGTAAGAGATACGCTTCCTTAGATAAGGTTAATACTAGTACCTTAGTATAGCTTATTAAGGGCAATATCGATATAGTAGAACTTGCTTATACTATTCGCTTCTCTATATCCTATAGCTCTATATAAGAACTTCGCGTAGTATAAGTAGGAGTATAGGTACGTCGTATAGTCCGGTCGAATTACTATATAATATAGCTAGTATATAGGGTTCTAGTAGAAAATCTACTAGGTTAAGCTATAGTATATATTCCGTAGCCAACCGAGATTCTTGCGCCTATTAGCCTCTTAAAAGTACTAGTCGTAGATATCGAACTCTCGCTTAATAGCTTCCTCGACTAGCCGAAGCTAATTAAAAAGGGTAATTACGGTCGTACTAAAGTCCTTAAAATCTTAAAGCACCTTCTTGTTTAGCCTCGTTTTTAGGGCCGCTAAGGCGTTAGTATTTGTAATATATTCCGGTAGCGGATCTTAGCTTAGGGTAGGTCTATATCTAAAGATACCTAAGGCGTCCGCTATAATAGAAGGGCGACGCTTGCCTTAAAACTACGTAGGGTTTATTCTCTTAACCTCGTCGATATTACTATATAGGTATACTACAAAACGACCTCCGAGCTAGTTATCTATAATATTCGTATAAAGGCTATATATTCTACTACTCGCGCGTCGAGAATAGTTCTTATATAGCGGCCTATAGCTATTAGGCATATCCTATCGTGCTCGCTTATAGTACTATTTAATTAGTACGACGGTCTCGGATAGCTATACTACTATAGCACTCTTAATTATATTAACTATACTAATAAGCTTAGTGTCCTCCGTAGGGCAATCCTTATACGCTTAGGGAACTTACTTCTACGGTTTCGGGGTATTGCCGGTCGAGATTCTAGAGTATAAGGAACCTAATAGAACTAATTACTAAGAGGCTATAGAGGTAGCTCGGCTACGTATAGTTAACTCCTAACTCTAACTACTCTACCTACGACTTAGAGGCTCTAATCTACGACGATCCTATAGTCCTCGAGTGTGCGGCCCTATAAGTACGCTTAATAGAGAACGATTCCTAGTCGGAGCCCCGGGCTCTAGCTTCTATAACCTAGTCGGGGCCCCGGGCCCTAACTATATACTCTATAGTACCTACTTATAGAACTAAGTAACTAGACGACTAGTCTATTACTACTATAGGTTAATAGTTATAGAACGAGGAGCGGGCGCTAATAGGGTTAGTCTAGTAGTAATATCTCTCTATAGAGGACTAATAAAGTTTAGAGTAAGTTATAAGCCTCGATCTCGTAGGGCCTATTATATAGCGGCGCTATTAATATTTATACGGTTTACTTCTTCCTCGGCTTTACGAATCTTATCGAAATTACTTTAAGTAGCCTCGGCTAAAGTAGATCTATTAGCTATTAGGTAGAGTAACCTCTAGATAATAGCCTTATAGAGGACTAGGGTAGCCTTATCCTACTTCGGATTCTTACTTATAAAGGTAGATATCTACTTTACTATTCCTAGGTACTAAATCGTATTTACGAGTAGAGGATACTTAGCTCGTTCTAGTCCTTAGAGACTAGTAACTATCTTACGACACTCCTCTCTTTAATCTCGCTAACTCTCTCCGGCCTTATAGGCCTTAGAGTATTTAAAGAAGTGCGAGGCTACTTCTTTAGTTATGCTCTTAAAGTCATTAGGGCAGAGCGTACTACTAAACTCGAAGGCTAGGTCGTTCTAATAGAATAAGCGCTTATCGATATAGCGGATATATTCGCCGATAACGTTACGCTACTTATTATCGTCTTTAATTAGGTTAATATTCGCGACTAGGTCGCGAATATTAGCGGCTCTGTTCTTATAGCTCTACGCTTATAGGGATAGGTTCGTATTCGTAAAGATCTTAATAGCGAGAGATATAGTTTAGGTATTAAAAAAAGAGAGGAGAGAGGCGAGGAGAGGGAGGTAAGTTAGTAAGGAAAGAAGAGAAGGTTTCCGAGAAAAGAAGGGCCGCTTTTATAGTAAAGGTATAGCCGCTACTAAGACCGGTAAATAGCAAACTAAGTAAATATTAGGTTTGCTAACTATAATTATAAGTGCGCTTAACCTCTATATATACTAAGGCTAAGGCATGCGCGTAACTAGTTCGTAACTAATTATTTTTATTATATGCCGAATTATAAGCGCTTTAGGCTTATGCAGTTCTATATACTAGTTAGGAGTGTTCTATCTAGTTCTTCGAGCTCGTAATATATAGCCTTAGGCGTATACGCAGCTACCTAGTACGGTCCGCGCTACTAGTATACGAGTTTATCCGATCGCGAATATTTAAGTTAAGTACGATAGATTATTACTATATCCCCTATGCGAAAGTCTTACTAGTCGACGTTCTAGACTATATTAAAGTACTCCTTTACCTACTTATAGAACCGCTTGTTCCTATTCTTTACTTCTTCTATTATTTCCTATATATTCTTAAGCGCGAGTAACTATATATATAGGAGATCTTCTCGAGTCTAAACCGATCTCTAATCTACTACCCTATACGTTCGTATATCTAGTTTAATTAGTAGTACTACTTCTCTTCCGATTATAAGAGTAGCTAGTATCTAGCTAGTAGAAGATACTACGGTCGTTCGATCGGCCTATAATACTAATAGAACGTACGGAATCTAAGGTTTAGAACCTCCTTCTAAGTACTTAGATAAGGCGGCTAGTATTAGTTTATAACCTACCTCGACTAAGCTATTAGATTCCGGATAATACGGAGACACTCGTAGTCGTCTAACTATATAGCTCTCGAGAAGATTAGTAATATCCTTAAGGTTAGCCTTAGTATTATCTATAATAACCTCCTATAGAGCGCCCTATTAGTAGAAGATATCCTTATAGATAAATTTAGTAATCTATAGCGAGGTAATTTCTTTCGAGGTCTTATATACGACCTTAGCCTCGACCTACTAAGAGAGTCCTTCTTTAGCTACGATTAAGGATCCTCTCTTATCTATATATATAGGATCTAGGTACTACTTCTCGCCTATACTTTAAACCTAGACTTCCCGTATAGGAGTAGGCTGCTATACTCTATTCTAGAAGCTGCATTAAGGACACTTCCTATAGTATATAGCATATTCCGAGTATATTCTATCCTACTAGTATAGGTAGGACAGTGTTTAGTATATACCTTCTATACTACGATGCCTATTTCGCTCGTATATTAACTAAAGGACCTCTATACGAGCGTAGTCCTAATCTACTACCCTTTATAATAGTATATCTATATATCTCTAGCGATATAGCTTCCGATCTATAACTACGAACTTCTAGCTAAGTTTAAGGTACCTCCTATATTCTAATAGAGTTATCTCTTCTATACGCTTTCTACGAAGAAGTACGAAGGCAATAGACTTAGTCGTATACTTATAGTCGTCTAGAGTACCTACTAGTTTATCTAGGAAGATAGAGTCTAGAGATTTAAGGGAGTCGGAGCCCTAGGCTCTAGCTTAGCGAACTCGCCTTATAAACGTATCGAAGAAGGCGCGGTCGATTATATTATTATCCTCGCGATCTAGAACCGTATTAGCCGTCTACTCTAGTTCCCTACGTTTAGAAGGGGTCTGCGGTCGCCTTAATAGCACGTCTAGCCCCTAATATTTCGTTCTAGGTATATATTAGACTTCGAAGTCGAATAGTTAAATCTAGGCGATCTATTTAGTTACGGTCGTATTAGGAAGGTCGGTTAAGGCCTTACTAAGTTAATAAACTAATATATTAGCATCGATCTCGAGTATAAAGTATACCTCGAAGAGCTATAGTTTAAACTTCTTTAGTACTCGGAGTACGGCAAGATATTCTCGCTTCTTAGCGTCGTACTTCCTCTACTATTTATCCTATATTCTACTCTCGTACCTAGACGGATATCTCTTATCGTCGACCGTCTATATAAGTATAGCTCCCTATCCTTCGATACTAGTATCTATCGCGACGTAAATAACTCCTATCCTAGGGCTATATCGTATAGTAACTAATATAGAGGCAGTAACTAGTAACTATACGTAGTGCTTCTTAGCTTCCTTATAGATAACTATCTATTTAAAAATAGTATCCTTACGTAGGAGCTAATATAGAGGTTTAGTAATAATAGCAAAACGAGGAATCTAGATCTAGAAGTATATAACGATCCTAACGAAAATACGTACCTCCTTCTAGTTAATCGGCTATAGCTACCTTAGGAGCTTAGCTATACGAACCGCGTTAGGGTATCTACTATCTTAATCTATTACGTACTCTATAACCTTAATCTTAGTTTAGAGGATCTATAACTTCTTAATAGTAACTATTATCCTAGCTCGCTCGATATCCGTAAGAACTTAATCTAAGTCTTAAATATATTCGATAATATACCGCCTTATCCCTAGCTCGATCTCTTCGTTTCTATACGTAGTATATAGTCCCTTTACTCTAAAATTATTAATAAAGGGACTAGCTCTATAGAAGAGGTAATCGTATAGGACTATATTTACGATCCTCGCGAACTAAGATACTAAGTTCGTCGCTCCTTATAGTAACGTAGTTATTCTTAAAAGACCGAATAGAGGGCCGTCGAAACTAGTTAGGTCTCTACTTTTCTTAGCTAGAGGGACCTAATCGTATCCTAAGAAGAGGTCGAGAAGGCTAGCTACGACATAACCTACGAATTATTCTAAGAAGGAATCTATATCCGGAGGTAAGAAGGCATCCTTAATTATAACCCGGTTAATCTCTATAGCTATATTAATTAATCTATACTTCCCCGTATCCCTTTTTAAAACTAAGAAGTAGAGGTTTCTATACGCGGTATAGCTATATTCTAAGGTTCCGGCTTCTATATAGATTCGTAAAATCTCTTCGACCTATACCTTCTATAATAGGCTTATACGGAATCCTAGGTACTACTATAGCGTATATAGTATAGTATAGATAACCTATAGTAGAGCTACCCTTAGGTAAATACGACCTAAGTATTCGAAAGACGAAGCGAGTACTTTCTTACGGTTAAATAGTATATAGATTAGTAGTTCCTTCTTCTTCGGCTAGAGCTTAATCCCGACCCTATCTAGTATTAGAGTAAGTATTTCTACTATTAGCCTACTTCCTTACTTAATATCGGATAACTTCTTAATTAAATATCGTCTATTATATAGGCCTGTCCTAGAAGGCGTTAAGGCTTCCTCCCTTAGACACTCCTCTTTCTATTTTAGTATTCCTCCTAGACCTTCTCTAGAAGTCTTATATACGCTAGTAAGTACGGGTAGTACTTTATTAGCCTTCCTCTTATATAGAGTATATACTCGAATAATAGTAGGAGACCGAGGTAACTCCTTCTATCTCTTCTATATTATCGTAGAAGCCGATAGTATCGTCTAGATTAGGATCGTTTCCGGATCCTTAAATTCCTCTTCGGCTAAGTAGGAACCTCTATTAGCCTAAGTATCTAGTTCTATATCCTAATATAAGCTAAGGCCCTAGGCTCCGACTTCCTTTTTACTAAAATCCGATAGTATCGTAGCTGCTTACTTTCTAGTAGTTATCGTTATAGCTACGAAACTACGTACTAGTTTCCTAAAGCTAGTTTCTAAAGGTAGTCTTAGACTAAAAGGTATCCCTTAGATCCTTTCGGCCTAGTAAAGGTAACCGATTTACCTTTCGTATTACTAATAGTTCCTTCTTACGTTCTATCGTCGTAGTTTCTTTCTACGAGTCTTGCCTTACGTACCTAAGTTCGTCCTAGAAGTAAGAGTATAAGTGTAGCTCCTATAACTAGTTTAGAGACGAAAACTAGCACTTTAATCTCGATGCTAAAAACGCTAGTAACTAATCTCCTACTAATTCTTAAGATAGTAACCGGTCCTCCTATAGTAATTATTTTACTTTCTAGGATATTCTAGATTAAGGTAATTCCTATTTCTCGTACCTAGTTCTAATCGATAATATAAGAATTCGTACCCTCGTTAACTAATACTTAAACTTCTAGGCTTAGATTCTTGCTCGTTCTAACTATATATAGAACCTAAATAAGGGGAGCTACGATAAAATCGTCTATTACTACCGATAGGTCTATACTAGATAGAGTCTTATATAGTTCCTTAATAGTCTATACTTTAGACTACGTAACTACGTAAGCGCGATACGTATTAATCCCTTCCTCCTAAAATAGTTTCTTAGAAAAGGCCTTCTTAGTATAGGGATCCTAGTCTTAGAAGGCTTTATAAAGAAATTTACTAACTTAATCCTTACTAATATTATTTAATTCCCCGGCCTACTATATATTCTCTACTAGCTAGTTAATATTTATAGGCTCGGTTTAGAGTATGTTATATAGTTTATTATCGTTAGTACGGATCCTATTCTATAGTAACTTAATCGCTAGCTTAGAACTTCTAAGGAGGATAAATTCCCCGAAGGTAATTAGAATCTTATAGTAGATTAATCTCCTAAGTAACCTAGTCTCTAGTTTCTTAGCAAGTAGTAAGTTCTTCTCGTTCTTCCTTCCCTTCGCTCTTATATAATTATCGAACCGCTATCTCTCTAAAGGGTTCCTAGCTTTCCTTATCGGAGAGTTAATAGGTCTAGCGGTTAGAATATCCTCTATATCTTCGTCTACTATATCTTTATCTATATAGCCGAATGTCTCTTAGGTCTATAATCTCGAAGGTCTAGGGCGAGGATTGCCTCGCTTATCTTCTTAGGAAGCCTAGGTTTATAATACTTAGTCGGAGATCTTCGCTCGTAACTATCTCGTCTTTATAGCCCCCTTCTATTTCTTAATTCTATCCTTAGCTATACGAGCTAATTGCTTATCCCGGCTTAGGATTACTATACTACTAACCTTATCCTTACTCTTTCTCTTAGTACTCGCAACTATAGTAGTAGCTACGTTAAGGCCTCTTCTAAGCTCTCCTTCTATAATATCCTTAATCTATCCTTCGCTATAGTCGTAATTATCTGCCTCTTTAACGCTAGCTTATCTAGACTAGTATATAGCTACTCTAAAAATAGTAGGCGTAGGTACGAAACCGAAATATATACCTCTAATAACCTAAGGAGGTACGGTCGTAGTAGTATATATAGGTTTAGGTATTAGAGGAGTTAGAATCGTAGTCGGGGCCCTAGGCCCTAACTAAATATCTTTAGGTATATACGATAGTTTCCCGTATAGTATCTAATATCCTAGGTTCGAGATGCTTCTAGGCGTTATATTAGTTATATCCCTTCGTATCTAGAGTACTAATAACTAATTTGCCCTTAATAGGTAAGCTAGCTATAGAATACGACTATATAGAGGGAATAACCTCTATACTACTAGGTATATTTAAGCTATTCGTAGTATCTAGCTATCCTACTTTAGTATACTAATTAGCTAATAGTTTCTAGTAGGAGGACTATAGTACTATCTCTTCTACTTATTCTACTAGATATACCTACTTCCCTAGAGCTAGGCTATAATCGGATATTCCCTTACGTAGTAGTCTTAGTCTCTATAGTTAAAATACTTGTTCTATATCGTTAGATATACTAGGATCTACGTCGCGAAGGTTCTAACTATACCTGCGTACGCGAGCGGTTTATTTCCTAAGCTTATAGTATTTACCTAATAGGCTTACTACGTTCCTATCTCTATCGGAGGGTTTATAGGCACGAGGCTAGTTCCGGTCCGCGAAGTAAGTCTATATAGGATCGATATCTTCGCGAACTTGCGAGTAAAGTCGTCGTTAATAAGGGTATTACCTATAGGTACTACTAGAGCTCTTTCTAGATAGCTAGCCGAGATAGAGTTCTATAACGAGGTTATCTATTATTTATCTCTATTTTTAGCAAGCCTAAACCCTTTAGATCCTTTAACTATTTCTTCTACCGACTTTAGAATCTTATTAAATAGTTAGAAGGACTCTAGCTTCTAAGGATATAGGCTATACTTCCTATAGATCCTTCTACTAATACTATCTAGTAAAGCTTTTAGTAGTAGTATAGATCGTTCTTTATTACTTAAGTCTTTAGAATCGATATAGTTAGAAGCTAATCGAAACTATCGTAAGAATTTATTTAGATTATTACTTTCTAACTATTAAGTCTTATAGTACGATATAAGGTACGATACCGATTTAATAATATAATACGTATTACTATTAGCGAAGTAGTCTAATAGGGACTTCCTAAATTTAGTCTAGTTATATTTAGGCACGCCCTTTAACCGCTTTAGTTCCGGTCGTAGAATAATCTTAGTATTAGCGATAATACTATTAATCTTTTCCTAGTTACTACGCCCTTCTAGATCGAACTACTTCTAGAGACTATCGAACCGTTCGAGGAACTTAGTAGCATTCTATCCTCTAAAGAACGGGTTCGCTTTAGTTCTAGGTAATAGTAGCTTTAGCTTATAGGTATCTAGTATACTCCTTAGGACTTCCTATAAAGTTAGGAGCTGCGTTATATCTATCGTAGTAGGCGACCGTAAGGAGGGTCCTTAATTAGGTATATTACTAATAGTACCTATTATAGCGGCGGTAAAGTCTACTAGTTAGTTCCTTATATCGAACTTCTAGGTACTATAATAGATCCTATCCTTCTCGGTACTAGAAACTATAGTAGTTAGCCTAGGTTCCGCATAATCGTCTTAATTACCTAGTATAGCAGCTCTCTCGGTTCTTAAGTAGTTATATCTTAGCGGATTCCTTCCTTCTTTTATCTACCTAAGCTAAGGCCCCGGGCCCTAGCTTTAACTTCTCTATCTAATAAACACCTATCTAGCTAGGAAATAATTTATCGCATATTCCTAGGTTGCCTTTACCTATTCTACGTCCGGATTAGGTTAGACTGCCTAGTCTCTACTTACTACTCTCTTATAGCGGCTTCTCGTCTCGTACTACTTATAGCGTATACTTAGTTCGTCCGTACGCTATTATCTCTTATCGCGAACTATATTTATAAGAACGGAGCGTAGTCTTCTTTTATTTTCGGGGTATAGGCTATGCCTACGCTACCTATATTCTAGTACTAGTCTCGACTACGACTTCTAAACGTATACTATATTAGATTCTAAGTCTATATTATCCGCGACTCCTAAACGCGTACTATATCTAATCCTAAACGCTATATATATAGTAGAAGTAGCTAACTTCCCGCGAACTACGTACGTATACGTATGCAAATTAAATCTAAGTCTTGTCTATAGTACCTCTTTTAGTAACGTAGTATCTTTTTAGTCGTAGTCTTGCCCTACCTTCGGCTCTAGAATATAACCCTAAACTATATATACTCGGGTAGCTTATATTAGTATAGATAGAGTAGGTCGTAAGGCGGGTAGGTAATAGAATGCCCTACGTAGCTAGTTCTCGGATACTATCTCGTCCGGCGTACCTATTTCTAGTAAGTACACGTTAGAAGCTATCGTAACTACTTCTCTACTATCTCCTCCGTATATACGACTTCGTAAGAGAAGAAGGTTATAGCTGCACGTCGTCGTTACGTTACTATCTATCTTTTTCCTTATTTTTTATTTATATTCGAACTATAGGCTATAAGTATACCCGCCTTACTAATTAAACTCCGACTCCCGAAACTACTAAAGTAAGCCCCGGATTTAAGTTCCCGTAGTAGTAGCATGTCTTAATTCTCGTATTAGAATAAGTAGCTAGTTAACGTATATTAGCCGGCTAATAGTACTCTATAGGAAGCCGCCGAGAGTGCTCTAGTCTACCTCTTCTCGAGTATATATACTCTTAGTCGTTCTATATTCGATCGATATTAACTATATTATAGGTACTAACGTTACTACGATTTACGTAAAGCGAGTAACTATTTAGTAGAGGGATATAAAGTTTATTATTAGCCTACTCTCGTCTTAGGGAATTAATATATTTAGTAAGAGATAAATCTCTACGATATATATAAGGAAAATCGTTATAACTATAAAGGGTATATATAGTAAAAATTAGTATAAGTAGAGAGGTTACCGTAGTTAGTATTCGTAGTCGGCATACCTATAGTTGCCCTAAAACGTATAATTTGCCGTATTAAATTAAATATGCCTTTAAAACCCGTCGCTTTCTATACTTTCTACTTCCTTTAGTTTCTATCTATTTATAACCCTCGATTTTCTATACTATATTCTATCGAATCTTATATTTCTATTAAGACCTATCTTTAGACCTATCGTTAGACCCGAGTTAGACCTATCTAATACCTATATTTATTAGATAGGTCTAGAACTAAGTAGGAACCGGCTAGGACCCGACCTAACTATTATAGTTCTATATATTTAGGTCCTAGACCCGACCCGGACCCGTCCCGACCTATTCTAACCTCTACTTTTACGTTATACTCGTAGAGTAGAGTAGACTTCGTAGTCGATATTATAAATAGTATTTAATTCTAATATCTCGTAGTCGGCAAGTATAGTCGGCAAGTATAGTTAGTATCCTTATTTTTCTTCGCAACTATAGTCGCTAGTTTAACCGGCGCTTCTAATATACTATAACGCTTAGTTCTATATATACGTATATTTAGTATTAGAGTAATTCTATTATCCCTACGGCGACTTAGTCTTATTCTCTAGTATTAGACCTATCTTTCTAAACTTAAGTTCCTATAAAGACCTATATAGGAACTAGTAGTATTTAGACCCGACCTATCGATTTCGTATTAGGTTAGGGACCCTATCGATTTAGGTCTTAGGTCGGTTCTCTTAGGAACTAACTTAGACCTAGAACCGACCTAAAGTCGAGGACCTATTCTAACCTCTAGAAGAATCTACGAGACTCGCGATATCTTATAAAGGCAGATAGTAGTAGCAAGCCGAATTACTCTAACTACCGGCAGCCTTAAAAGGACTACTCGAAGGACGCTAACTAACGAGAGTTTATAAAACCGCGCGATCGCGACCGAGACCGAGACTAGTATAAAGGTTATAGTAAGGATAGAGATAGACGATAATCTAAGCCCTTAAAACCTTTCGCGTATAAGGTAGACGTATATTAGGTTAAGGACGAATCTAATAATCGCGATAGTAATATAAATAATAAGAAGGATACCTATAATATCGACGATAACTCCGAATATAAGAGTACTAACGAGGAGGTAGATATAGATCTTAATTACTTAGTAGTAACGAAGTAGAGCCCGACCTACTCTATATATAAGTAGTAGTTCGATTCTAATAACTAGCTTTATCGTTACTTTAAAGAATAGTATCTAAAATTATAGAGGCTACCTAACCTATTAAGCTAAGAGATCTATCGTTAACTAATATAAGAGATCTATTATTTTCTAAATACGCTACTATATAGGTACGACTTACTAAATATAGAGACCGACTAACGGTTTGCCTCGATAGTAGAAACCTAATCTTTCTAGCTAATCGATAACTCTTATAGTAATAGCTAGTTACTTTAGTACTAGTTAAGGCTAACCGCGCGATTAAAGTACGCGGGGTAGGCAATAAGGTTATACGGCTAACCGAACAAATAATACTTACTCTATATTTTAATAACGACTATTAGATAATAGCGCTAGCCTATATTATAGATAAGCTAGTAGTAGGCATTTTGCTAGGTATAGATATTCTACGATAATATAAGATTACTCTATATTTCCGTACCGACCGTATACTTTAGTCTAATAGTAGCTTTATACCGATAAATACGACTACTTATATTCGACGACTAAAGCTAGTATCCTTTATAGTAGATATAGATAGAGGCTAAGAGCGTAAAGGCCTCTATAGAGCTACGCTCTACGGTAACTAGCCGACTACTAATAGATATAATACGTTACTAGCGAAGTACTAATTACTATTTACTAACGATAGGAAGTTCGCTAAGGTACTAAAAGACTAATAAATAACTATTCTACTAGTTAGTAACTAGCGAACTATAGGTACTAAACTAGTATATAAAGTATATCCTTTAGGACTAAAGAATAGAGAGATTATCGACGTAATATATAACTAACTATATAAATAAGAGCGAATATCGTAGACTACCGAACCGACCTCGTTTAGGTTTCTAACTTTCGTAGTTTAGAAGAAGATAGCGATAGGTCGTAAAGGACGAGTAGTAGTAGATATTCGCGGATTAAACCGAATTACGATAACCGACGCCTACTCGATACCTTTATAGAGCGACGTACTATTAGCTATATAGGGCTGCGACTATATCTTAACGATCGATATAAGAGCTTTCTTCTACTAGTAGCTAGTATATCTAGACGATAGATATAAACTAGCTATAGTATCTTATAGGGGATAAGAACTATATAATATCGCTATAATAGGGTATAAAAATGCACCGCTCTATATTTAGCGATAGATTAATAAGATCTTAAGAACCGAAGGCGCCTATAGGTTCGCGAAAGTATTCGTTAACGATATTATTATCTATAGTAATACTTTTAAGGAGTACCTCGAGTATCTAGAATAACTATTCGATACTTTATCTAAGTATAACCTAACTATAGTAGCCGATAAAGCTTTTATCGGCTATCTATCTATTAAGCTACTAGGATAGAGAGTCGATACTTTAGGTATAATAACCGACGATAAGAAGCTAGTAGCTATTAAAAAACTTAAGTTCCTACGTATAGTTAAGGATATAGAATACTACCTTAGACTAATAGGATAGCTACGATCCTATATCGTATACTACGCCTAACTAGCCGAGCCTTTATAGAAGATTAAGACCGATAAACTATAGAAGGCACCTGCTAGTAAGTATATACGAGCTTATTATATATCTACTATAGAAGTCGAACCGATAGACGAACGACTAGTAGCTTTCTAGGCTATATAAGAAGCGTTCGCTAAACTATCTCTTCTATACTATTTTAATAGACGACGGCTACTCTACGTCTATATTAATATATCTAAGAAGAGGGGATTCGGAGTAATAACCGCCTATATCGAGGGCAATATAATCTCTAAAAACCTACTCCGAACTAAGATATAACTAATTTTATTCCTATCTAAAACGCTATCTTAAGTAGAACGAAGGTACTAGCCGATAGAACTAGAAGTAGCATATTTAGTATAGACTATTAAGCGTATCCGATAGATAATTAAAGCTTACGAGTTAATAGTAATAGTTCTAACTAACTACGTAGCGATAGTTAGAATTATAAGCTAGATAGCGCTAACTTCTTTATCGGTAGATAAGCTTAATAACCGACTAATACGCTCGTCTTAATATCTATTATAGTTTAGTAACCTAAAGATTATATATAAGCCCGGTAGGGAATATATAGTACTAGATACCTTATTATAACTAGAGTCGTATAACGAGGAACTAATCGAGGATACCCTTAAGGACCTAGTTATTAACTAAGTAACTACTATATAGATAGACGACGCCTTTAAGAGATAGTTAATTATAGCGTACGACTACGATAAATATTTAAGTAGAGTTAAAGCTATACTATAGATAGCCGAACTAGGAACTACGAGTTTCTCGACCGACGAGGAAGGTTTAGTTTAAATAGACTATAAGGAACACGATAGACGACTATATATCCTAAAGGCGATAGAAGGAGATATATTCGAGAGTACGTACGACGATTAATTCTATATTAGCTACTATCGACTATATACTCGAATCTCTTCGTAATACTATATCCGTAAGCTAGCTAAGCGACTAAAGCTATACTTATAGTACTATTAAGAGTGCTAGGTACTATAGACGCTTCGATACCGACTATATAGCTAACTCTAACCGCTAGGAAGTCTACTAGTGCCCTACTATATAATTACGATTAACTTTATCGTAAAGCTACTAACGCTAGTAGAAGGAGACTATAACGCCGTACTAATAGTAACTAATAAGCTATCTAAGAAGATACTACTAATAATAGGCCGCGAGGACTTTTTAGTAGAATCGTAGGTATACCGACTACTAGACGCTTTACTCTATAGCGACTAGAGACTACCGACCGTAATAATCTCGAATCGAGACCTAAAGTTTATAGCTAAATTATAGAAGACGATCTTTAGTAGACTAAGGGTTAAGCTACTAATATCGATAGCGTACTATTTATAGATAGACAGATAGTCTAAACGGACTAACTAGATAGTTAAGATCGTACTACGGTACTATCTTACTTAGAACTCCGACGAAGGGGTAGAAATAGAATACGTACTCCTATAAATCTAAATAGTTATAAACAACTCGGTTAATACTAGTACTAGCAAGTTACCTAACGAGGTAGTACTAGGTTTTAATTCTCGAGAACTAGCCGATATAGTAGGACGACTATAATAAACCGAGGGAGACGAAGCGGCTAAGCTAAAAGAGATTAACTAACGAGAAGTAAGAGATACTATCGCCTATACTAAAGTTCTAATAAAGGAACGATACGACGCGTAGTATATCCTATAGAAACTAATAGTAGGAGACTATATCTTCTTATAGCTAAAGAACTATAATATCCTAGGGGTAAAGAATCGTAAGCTAATACTACTAAGAGTAGGCCTATTCCGCGTCGAGAAGGTAACTAATAGCGGATTAGCGTATAAGATTAACCTATCTAAAAACTAGAAGATTTACTCGGTAGTATCTATCGTAGAGCTAGAACCTTACCTAGCTACCGAAGATCTATATCGACGACCGACTCGTAAACTACTACGTATTCGGGTCGATAAGGATAATAGTCTACTAAGAGTAAAGGCCTTATAATAACGGAGAACATATAAGGTTAGCCGCTACCGACGAGAGATAATCGAATACCTAGTTAGATAGGATAACGCTAGACTAGAAGACGACGAATAGGTAGCTAGTAATAACGTACTACTAGAGTTAAAGAGGTCCTTCGATCGACGCTACTCTCTCTAAAATAGTCGACGGACTATTATAGTATATAGCCTATCGATAATAGCGATAGAAGTATAAGGAAGTAACGTTAAAGGCAAGTCCGAAACCGAAAGTAAGTAAAAGTAAGGAGTAGCGAGCTCGCGACCTTATATAACCTATATAATAAGCTCGCGACCTTATATAACCTATATAATAAGCTCGTACTACGACTATCTACGACTACTAAATAGCTTACGCTCGATAACTAGTAATAATAATCCGTAGTAACTACTCTAATATAGCTACCAACATAACTAATTAGTAGAATATTACTAGCGAGGTACTACTAGCTCCGCCGACGGAATTAGCGACCGAATAGTAGGTTAACGCGACCGAATAGTAGGTTAAGACTAAGCCGATAGAAGAAGATAATAACTTCTACTCTACGCTACCTATAAAGAAGACTATAGGCGTATAGCTACTAATAGGCGAGGACGATAACCTAGATTACTTTAGTCCTTCGAAGAAGGCGACGACACCTACTATAACGAAGCGTAAGAGCGTCGATAACGAGACCGAGGATAATACTTTAGGCGACGACGACTAGAATAATAAGAAAGGTAATATCGGACTAGCTTTAAAGAAGACTAAGAAGGTATAGACTAAAGAGCAGGCCGATAGCGCTAAGGTAACGTGCGTTTTCCGCGAACTACTTACTATCGGGATATATAACTATTTTCTCCTTAATTCTAATAACTCTCGATATAACTAGGTAAAGTTAGTAGAATAAACGACTACGTAGAACTCTAACGATAAGAGAAAGAAGCCTACGACGACTATATAAAGTAAAGAGAGAAAGGAAATAGACCCGATTATATATCTACTAATCGTCGAGTACCTCGACTAAATAGTAGTATAGGCCGAACGCTACCCTAGGTATCCTAATACTACGAATGCTATAGTAAACGCATAGTATAGTGCCTATAACGACCTAGCGAGTGTCCGTAATAACGCTATAAAGTTTAGTTATTATTTCTACTACTACTTATAATAGGAGGTAGGCATCGACAAGTCCTAGGTATATATATCTAAGTACGCTAATAAGGAAGTCGATAACTTATATCGCTAGCTAAAGAACTATAAGAAGACGATCCGGGCGTTAAATAGTAACTTAGATAAGTAGTAGGAACTAGCTAGCGATCGAGAAGCTAAGCTATAGAAGCTAGCCGATAACTAGAAGGCTAAGAACGACCGACTAAAGGCTGCCTATACTATCGTTAAGTAACGACTAAATTTAAAGCGCGTACTCGAGTAATACCTAACTACTACCTTAATAACGACGACGCGTCTCGATAACGATAACTACTACGACTTAGTAACGCAGATAGTAATAGCTAACTAAAACTAGGCTAACCGCGTAAAATAGCTAAAGAAGACCGCTCTCGAGAAGGAGGTAGCAGCAGCTCGTCGCTACTAGGACTTAGCCGACTATAAGGCTTAGGCTATAGCTAAGTAGAAGGAATAGATAAGATAGAACGGGTTCTTAGAAGCCGACATTAATAACTAGTTATAAGCTAGTAGACCAAGACCGACCGACAGGCGATATAGTAGACTTTCTTTTGTTTTAAACAGCATAAGGGCATGCTGTAATCTTTCTTTTAGGCCGGCAACCTAATAAGGAAGTTACAAGCGGCAGCTTAGCACAAGCGGCAGCTTAGCAGGACAGATATACCTCTTCCTGCCGCGTGATAGATAGCACAACAGAATACACATAATAATACCAACACAAGGTTCTACCATCACTGGGATCGGCCCGAGTTTCGCAGCAATTTGTACTCCTTTGACGATGGTATATGCTGCTGGAACCATTTCCCCGGCAGCTGATTTACCATCCACGTTGCTGGCGATGAAGGCAACATCTTGTAGCGATAAATCTAGGAAGGTATTCTTCAGATCAGGATTAATCTGGGACAGAGTGAATGTCCCACTCAGTGCTCCAAACGCCGTCCATAGTAGTTGTCCGTCAGGAGCCTTCTCTATCACAAGTGCGGCAGAGATTGAGACACTGTTGATCGTGACGTCGCCATTGATTGCAAATTTCCAAGAAGCTCCAGCACCAGTCGCAGTGGTGTGGTTGGCACGATCAACGGATACATTGAGGCCTGCCTTCCTCAAAACGATATCCGGTGCAAGGACAACGTCTTCAACTAGGCCAGTGATCGACAGGCCAAGCCGGCTTACCGCTACGGTTGCGCTGACAGAGGTGTGGCCCTCGATCGTGACAGATCCAGAGAAGACAAGACCGGTGGACGAAGCAAAAAGCACCAAGGAATTTACTTGAACGTCGTGTGTAGGCTCATGCAGTCGACTGTCAAAAAGGTCTTCGTACAGGTCCAGCAAATCGTCGAAAGTGAAGTCATGGACTTCAGCTCGGAATCCCCAGTCCGCTTTGGAATAATATCCGTCCAGGTCCAATGTCGTCTTTCGTAGAGACAAAAGCGCCGAGGCTTGAAATGCCACGATGCTTGGCGCAGAATCGAGCTTCAGCGAGCTCAGCATTCTAATGTCACGTAACTTGAGGCCTTCGACACCGCAAAAGTCTGCAGCAGCATCTGCGTCCTCCCGAACTTGCACCACAACAGTCAAGAGATCTTGATCGTATATCATCTTGAAATTGGCCTTCATGGGAAGTTGCTGCTGCGGTGTATCAATCTCGAGAGCTCCATCGAACGACAGTCCGGTGTACCAGGCAATATCGAAAGGAGGAATCGGCTGTCTCGAGCGTCGGATGCTTATGCCGACACCAAGCTCAGCGATTTTGACAATGTCACCCAGCTTGATCGCAAGATCTGGTAAGCTGCCACGGATATGCAGATCTGTAAATGCTACTGGTCGAGTCCAATCATTTCGTGCCGAGATGAGTGATTGCATGCGTAGCATAGGCTTTGGTTGACGGCATACATTCTTGAAAAAGTCGCTGACGGGCTGTAATGGACCAGAGAAGACGACATCCGCTTGTAGCCAAGTGCCCGTGTACTCCGTAGTGGTGGTCAGCTCATTGTAGATAAAGCGAAGGTTTCTCAGTTCAACCGCCTCAAAGCCGCTCTTAGTCAGGCCAGGTATGTAGTCAGATAATTTGATACTGCCATCTTGAACAATGACGATCTCACGCAGTCCTACTCCTGCAAGACCGCGCAGAGAATAAAGAGGTTGGTCAAACAAGCCGAATACCTTGACAGAGCCGGTGATGACGAAGCCTTTCGGGACTTCAGCCGGAAGTGGTGGATCCGCTGCGATAGCAGCTGGAACATGAGCATTAGACGCGCTCGCCGCAGACGCAACGGATGGCGTTGGATGCGTCAGAACTTGTGCTTCTCCAGCCTTTGAGGTGGTTATCGCGACATCACCTGGCGCGAAAAGAGTCCGAGCAAGGTCGCGCACTTCACTAGGAGGCAATAAACGAACATTCGTCAGTTTCGCTCCTCCAGCCTCGGCCTGTCCTTTTCTGGCGGCCTGCCATATAGCAGCGTTGGCGTCAACCGAGACTGGGTTGGATTGCGCTGCTGGAAGAGACACAGAGATAGCCATCCGTGCATTGGATAATTGAGCGCCGGTCGGCGTGAGCGTGAGCTGATCCATTGCCGGTACCACAGCTTTCTGAACATCCATCGGCGCGACACCTGTGTCCTTGATGATGTCGCTGTCAGCTGCACTGGCAGCAGCCTTTTTCATCTTGTCTATAGCACCAGCGGTCCAGAATTCAAGCAGCTGAGAGTCAATGGCACCCTCGAGCTTTTTGAAGAAGCCCCTTTGAAAGGGATAAAAGAACACCTCTGGAGGAGTGCTGATCCCAAGCTCGTTCTCTGATGCCAGTACCAGTTTGTAATTGAGAGCAAAACACAGATTTTTGTTCTCGCTGGCCACTTTCCAGTAATCTCCACTGACGAATTTGGGGTCATTTGACGTGATTTTCACTGCATTGTCCACCTTGGAAGCCTTGCCTTTTGGTTGGCCTGGTTGAGAAGGAGGTGGGGCCGACGACTTCTCGACGGAGACTACTTTGAGGTCCTTGCCATTGGCTTCATAATGAACAACCTTCATTTTATCGGGAGTATTGTTGGTGAGCAGCACGCCGGAGAAATCTTTCGAGGCGCTTTGAGCCTTCACCTTCTGCTGTCCTGCACTGCTCTTCGCCGCAAGATTTTTTCGTTCTGCCACAATCTTGGCCTGCTTACAGAACAAACTCTGAAAGGCTTTCTCGTATCGTGTCATGAGGCTGTTACACTCACTCGACCCATACACGAAGTTGCTTTTGGCTTGATTGGGTCCTGGAGCATTCATTCCTGGGGACGCATGACCCCAAGAATATGCTGTCCGATGCAGCCATTCAGAAGGATATACGCCTGCTTTATCCCATATGATTGTCGTCCCAGGGGTCTTCGTGCCGTCTTGAGCTTCCTTGGCAGGAATTGTAGTGGCGTCCTCCACTTTTCCCACTCGTGCGTCAGCATTGGTCCACTTGAGAGTCTGTGCCAGCATTGTTGCTGAGCCACCCATCAGCTGAAACTGTTGTGGGAACGAGTCGCGACCTGCTCGCGATGCTGCAGTGATACTCTCGTACGATACCATGCAAACAGTCATATTTTGGCCGGCGTTAGCCATGCCGGTGCTTTTGAGTGCCGCGGTGCCCCTTCCAGTCCATGCAGCATCTACCTTCGCTTCTGCGGCGGTCTGCGTTTTGGTCGGCTTCATTGCATTCAAAGCCTTTGCGAGATCCGCCAATGTGGGGTCCGTTGGAAGAGAATAGCCAGGATATCCTTTGAGATAGGATACGTATTGCGCCGGTTTGATCCACGTTTGAAAGTCGCCAAAAGGAGACACGGACAGCATGTGACTGTATTCGGCACGAAGAGCGCCTTGATTTTCTGTCAGAAACTGAGCATTCGTTCCTAAGAGTCATGGTCAGTGACTGTGTCCAACCTCAACAGGTCTATGCCATCACGCCCTGTGTCAGAATCCACCTGGTGACTAGAAGGATAATTGACAGCAGCAGGGTCGGGGTTGCCACTTACGTACGACATATGCTGTCTTGAAAGTCTTCCGTTCGCTTTCGCCTTGACGATGAGATCCCTGATCAGATTCACAGTTACTTGACGCTTATCGTCCTCTTGCACGACCAAGCACAATTGAATTCCTTGGACGTCCCGAGACCTGCTCCCAAAAGATTGTTCCGCAGAGAGACCCGCATTGTAAGCAGAGATCCACCACCTTGGTGATCTGTTAAGCGGAGTGTCAGGGAATGTGAACCATGTCGCCACGCCCAAAGAGTTGCGACAGCATACACTATTGCTATTCGCAACCCAGTCGTATGTACCGCTGCGTAATTTGTCTATGATCGAAACAGGAATGTAGATTCCGCCGGAGTCCAAGACGATACTATTGCTATCGGCACTGTCGCGATCAGCAAGTACCACGCTACGACCATGGGGACTTTTGCGCAAACGGACATATTTCTCCTTGAAGTCGAGCAAGTTATTGACATCCGGCTGCGCCAGTGTGAAACAGCGGCCCGTTTGCGGTTGTAGATTTCGACCATCTGTACCTTCAGTGAAGGTTCCGCCAATGCGCCTTTTCCACTGATAATTCGTGTGAGAAACCCATTGCGAATGTAGCGTGAGACCGACGCTATTGTCCTGTGACTTTATAAACCACTGGTCGAAGGCGTCGACCCAGTTCTGCGCTTGTTGGAGGTTCGGTCTTTTCAGCTCGACGTGAGCTACACGTCCATTGCCATCTAGCACCCTGAAGGTCCTGTCTTTTTGCTTGTCGCGACTGAAAATCCACAGCCGCCTCGTTGTCGGATTCCCCCCCCCCCCCGAGCCTCCGAATACTGTCCCATGTCTCTATACGGAGAAAATAGGGAGTTACAGTCGAGGTCACACCTGCGAACTGCACGTCACCTGGCAGTGGCACGTACGCAGGGTTCCTCAAGGCAGGCTGCGGAATTTTGCTCCCTTCTCTGATTGTCCAGAACATTAGATTCGGCAAGGCATCCTTGGTCGCATCACCAAGGGCCTTTGTCCCGGCCTTGGTCGCGTCACTCGCATCTTTGCTGCCACTCTTGGTCGCATCACCTGGTCCCTTCGAGCCACTTTTGGTCGCGCCACCTGCACCCTTCTTGCCACTCTTGTTCGCATCGCCTGGACTTTTGCTGTCGCCAGGCTTTGTTTCCTGTGCAGCCGATTAGTCGTGCAAGCTTTCAGCGTGTTTATGAACGAACCTTGACAGCTGGCTCTTGCTTCACCTCCGCCATCTCCCAAACTTCGTCCTCTGCTTGCTCATCATCGGAAAATTCTGGGTCATCTATCGTCGCAGCCACGATTTGATCTTCAGGTGGTAAAGATGCCATTTGCCAGTAGGTCGGAGCTTCGAAGGCTCAGACTTTGTTGGAACCTGGTTGCCGAACGTGAGTGGGATAAATACTGGCGAGAAGTGGGAAGGCTCTTGTAACCGGGTGGGCCATGTTTAGATCAGCTTCGACGATCTCGCTTGCGCCACTGTGCATGTCAGTGTAACAAATGTCAATATCCAATGGCATAGTTGCAGGTGTAGCAAGTCGAAGCGATCAATACATCCAATGGCAAGCGGGAATTGTCCAGTCCAGCAATCGGGACAAGTGAGCTGCAGCCACGCAAGCCCTTTGTGAGGCATGCGGTCGGAGTATACATCTTCTAGTCTCACCAACATGGTAAGGTCCAGTCTAAGCAGTCCTGGGATGCAGCCATCAGCACATGGCGCGCGTACGGAGCGGCCGACAAGGTCTTGTCGTGCAGACGCCCTTTGGGGTGACCATGATGATGAGGAGAGGGATGATGGTAGCTGGCCTACTGCAGACGGAGCATTGCATCCTCAAATCAGTCCACTCGTCTGTGAGTAGTGGTAATTGTTTGCGCGGAAGAATTATGCATGTCGCTGAACAGGGGATTTGCTGGCCATGTAACTTGCAGCATCGCGACCAGATTCCGAAGAACGTCTCGACATGCTCTGCATGAAATGAATCGACGAGAGCCGCGTGAGTCGAGATGGACGCTGCTGCAGCGTCACGATACCTCCGAGCGATGGTGATGGTCATCAGACGAGGTAGAACAGAACACGTGAGAGAGCAGCAAACGGCAGCACCCGATTCGATTGTGCCTGACGCGGATCTTGCCGAAGACTCCTGCCCAAGATCGGAAAACAGGGTCCGGAGCGCATCTCGCCATTGCCTCATGGGTTATTCCTGGTCCGATCTCAACCCAAAAATCGTAAGTTATTTCTCTTCCAAAACGCCAACTACTGCTACCCAGATACACGCCCACAATTGGATGCGACTCAGGCGCATATACAAATACACGAGTCGCCCGACATGAATCTACCCTCCTCTCTCATCCCAGCGCGACCTGCTCTCGCCCACAGAGCCGAGGAAAACAGAACCATGCACCACGAAGCCGACGTAGTCATTGTGGGCGCTGGCATATTTGGATGCGCAGTCGCATGGGCGCTTGGAAACCAGGGCAGAAGTGTTATACTACTGGAAAGATCGCTGAAGGAGCCCGATCGCATTGTGGGCGAGTTGCTGCAGCCAGGGGGCGTGCAAGCTCTGCAGACGCTGGGACTGCGAGAGTGTCTCGATGGCATTGATGCCATCAAAGTGTTCGGCTACGATGTGATATACTATGGCGACGAAGTGCGGATATCATACCCCATGAACGCGGGCAGTGTGGCAGAAGTGGACGAGAAGACGAGTCTGACAGACGAATATCGAGGAACGAAGAGGAAACGACCCGAAGGCCGATCTTTCCACCACGGACGCTTCATTCAGAACCTGCGAGCGAAAGCGAAGTCGAATCCCAACGCGACGGTCGTCGAAGCAACCGCCACCGATCTTATTCGAGGCGAATACACGGGGGATATCCTGGGAGTACAGGCTACGCGAAACGGCGAAGCAGATTCATACTTTGGAAGTCTAACCATCGTTGCTGATGGGTACGCGAGCAAGTTCAGGAAAGAATTCAGGTCAGACGCGCCTGTGGCCAAATCAAAATTCTGGGCTCTCGAGCTCATCGATGCAGACTTGCCCATGCCCAATCACGGACATGTCCTGTTGGGAGAAGGAAAACCAGTTCTACTATACCAGATCGGCACACATGAAACAAGAGCTCTGATTGATATACCCAATGACTTGCCCTCAGCAAGTGTCGAGAATGGCGGCGTCAAAGGGCATCTCAAGAACGTCGTGCTCCCTTCATTGCCAAAGCGCGTGCAGCCTTCATTTGCAGCAGCGATTGAAAAGGACAGATTACGATCGATGCCGAACTCATGGCTACCGCCGACCACGAATAAGACTCCCGGCCTCCTCATTCTCGGCGACGCGATGAACATGCGACATCCTCTTACTGGTGGCGGCATGACGGTCGCCTTCAACGATGTCGTGCTCCTCTCCGAATTGCTTGCACCGGAACTCGTCCCAGATCTAGGCGACAGCAAGCTCGTCCTCCAACAAATGCGGACCTTCCATTGGCGACGAAAAAGCCTGACAAGCGTGATCAACATCCTCGCGCAAGCACTCTACGCTCTCTTTGGGGCTGACGATGCACAGCTCAAAGCCCTCCAGATGGGTTGTTTCCACTATTTCAAGCTGGGAGGGAACTGCATTGACGGGCCTGTGGGACTGCTTGCTGGCATCATTCGACAACCCTTCGTTCTGTTCTACCACTTCTTTGCTGTGGCTTTGTACGCTATCTGGATCTACACCACGAGCGGTAATCTTCTGCTCATCCCATTCCGAGCAATCGCAAGCATGGGTGTGTTCTGGAAAGCTTGCGTCGTCATCTTTCCATATATTTTCAGCGAGCTGAGGCCATGAGAAACCAGACGTGTGTGCCATCCAGAGTACAGCGGCGCATCGCAAACAGCATAAAGAGATGTATTATTACGAGAGAAAGACTTTTCCGGTGTACAGATCATGTAAATAATCGCAAAACGAGATACCCTTCTGATGAGAACTAAAGCGACATGTCATTGAACAACGATCTCAGTGATGTTTGAACCACGTCGCTGGCTTATGCCTTCCATCCGAGTCTTCGAGACCCTCGTAGAGCGGAACATCCCAGCTCTTCGACGGATTATTGTATCGATGAAAGTACTCTCCCAATTTACTCAACTTCTGGAAATCCTTCTTTTTCAGCACGCATTCTGGTGCGTGAAAATTACCTTCAATGTACTCCTTATGTATACTCTTCGGAATCACCGACGTTCCTCGCGACATTCCCCACTGCAAAGCGACCTGCGCTGGCGTACAACCGCGCTTCTTCGCGATCTTGTGCAAAACTGGACTTCTCAATAGTGGTTCTGGCTTGTCGCCTTCTTTGTAAGTTGGATTCGTTCCTGCGAGAGGCGAGTAGGCTGTGACGTGGATGTTGTGCTTTGCATGCCACTCGACCCATTCTTTCTGCTGGAGGTAGGGGTGTGTTTCGAATTGGTGCACGTGTGGTGGCGTGGAAGTGTTGTTCAACAAGTCTGTAAGCTGCTCGGGACTGAAATTACTGACTCCGATGTGGCGCGTCTTGCCGGTTTCGAATTGCTTCACCATGGACTCCCAGGTTTTGAGATAGTAGATTTGGTTCTTATCGCCTGCTCCGGATGCCACGGGCCAGTGCATGTGATAGAGATCGAGATAGTCTAGTCCGAGTTTCTGGAGTGATAGTTCGAGGCCTTCTTGCACAGCCTCTGGTGCATGGTGGTCGTTCCATAGCTTGGAGGTGATCCAGAGGTCTTCACGCTTCAGTCCTGTTTTCTCCAAACCATCGGCCAATCCTTTGCCGACTTCTTCCTCATTTCCATATGCGGCCGCGCAGTCAATGTGGCGATAGCCGACTTGGATCGCCCAAGACACAGCTTCGCTTGTATTTGGCTGCTTGAGATTCCAGGTACCGAAGCCCAGCAGCGGTATGGCGTCCAGGTTCAGTGGGTGACTTTTCTGTTCAGCGGGGTAAAGCGGAATCTGTTGCTCGTGCGAGGCGACCAGAGCTGCCAATGGCAGAAGAAGAGAGACAGCCTTCATGTTCAGAGCGGAATTGCACGATGCAAATAGGAACACACAAAAGCATTGAAGATGAAGCACAATAGATATACCTGCTTCGGGTAGTGGCAGGATTCATCGTGATCGTGATGCAATCCCCGCAAGTCAGCGGCTCATCGCACAGCTGCATGAAGCTTGTGCCCTTGAGTTCGCGCTACGTTCCACCTGCTGCATGTGGCATTGACAGATGGCTGTGAATGTGGACATGTGAAGGTGATTGCACGTGCATCATGGCCAGGCGAAGTGAATGACAAGCGATGGCAGCAAAGGTGACGTCGGGCGCCAGGCAACGGCACGCGCTAGTCCCGCAGCGCGTAAATTTCTTGGCGCGTGTTCCTCGACTAGGTCTTCGAGTCCTGCTTGGTGGGACCACTCTTCTTTCTTTCCGCTCCCCCAACCGGAGACAGGCCACCACAAGGTGTAGCAGCATTCAACATGGGCGGAATGAAGTACGTTCTGGTTTCGGGAGGTGAGTACTGAACAACCTCCGCGACAACCAGTCCCACATGGAATCGCATACTGACTTCTGCAGGCGTCATCAGCGGCGTGGGAAAGGGCATTATTGGTATGATCCCGCTTCCCGTTTCGCGCAGTGCTGCACGGAGGCTTACGTGATGAAGCCTCTTCGGCGGCTCTGCTGCTTCAGACCATGGGTCTGAAGGTCTCCAGCATCAAAATCGATCCCTACATCAATGTCGACGCAGGGCTTATGAACCCACGCGAACACGGCGAAGTCTACGTCCTCGACGACGGAGGCGAGGTCGACCTCGACCTCGGCAACTACGAGCGATATCTCAACATTACCCTCGCGCGGCAGAACAACATCACGCTTGGGAAGATCTACAAGAACGTGATTGACAAAGAGAGGAATGGCGAATATCTCGGAAAGACAGTACAGGTCGTACCCCACGTTACAGGAGAAATCGAACAATGGATCGCTCGAGTTGCCAAAGTGTCCGTCGACGGCAGTGGCGAGGAGCCAGACGTGTGCATTATCGAACTGGGAGGCACCGTTGGTGACATCGAGAGCATGGCATTTGTGGAAGCACTGTGCGAGCTGCGTCGAAAGGCAGGCCGTGACAACTTCATGCAGATACATGTCTCCTACGTCCCGGTCATTCACGGCGAGCAGAAGACGAAGCCGACGCAGATGGCCATCAAAGCTGTGCGGTCAGCCGGTCTGATCCCAGATCTCATCGCTTGCCGCTGCGAAAAGCCATTGGATCCAAATGCAATCGATAAGATCGCTCGCTTCTGCCAGGTGGAAAACCAGAATGTTTTGGCTGTCCGAGACATGCCTTCGACATACCAAGTCCCGATCCTGCTTCACGAGCAGAATCTCGTCCAAATGATGACTGAGGCTCTGCGCTTGGATGCGCTCACATTGTCACCAGCATCGCTCAAAAAGGGCGAGAAGATCTGGAACACCTGGCGTGCTCTTACCTTGGGTCTGGAGCACGTGCACGAGGAGCTCGAAATCGTCCTAGTTGGCAAGTATCTTGAGCAACCTGACGCCTATTGTTCCGTCATCAAGTCTCTGGAGCATGCCGCCATGTACTGCCACAAGAAGCTACGGGTTAAGAATATCGACGCAGAGCACCTGGAAAAGCAGACGAATCGAAGCGACCCTGCCGCCTTCCACAAGGCATGGCATGATGTCTGCACAGCTTCAGGCATTCTCATCCCTGGTGGCTTTGGTAGCAGAGGCACTGAAGGCATGATTGCAGCCGCAAACTGGGCGCGAGAGAAGAAGGCTCCTTACTTGGGTGTTTGTCTGGGTATGCAAATTGCCGTCATCGAATTTGCGCGTTCGGTGTGCGGTGTGACGCTCCCGCAAGCCACCTCGTACGAGTTCGATGGTTCAGACTCCGATCGGGTCATCATCGACATGCCCGAGCACAACCCAGGCCAGATGGGCGCTACCATGCGATTGGGGATCAAACCAACTTATTGGCAACCAAACACAGAGTGGAGCAAGCTTCGCACCCTCTACGGCCTGAAGAACGAACGCGTTATGGAACGCCACCGACATCGCTACGAAGTCAACCCCGAGTACATCGACAGACTCGAGCAGCACGGATTGACTTTCATCGGAAAGGATGAGACCGGTGTGCGGATGGAGGTCATTGAGCTGAAGGATCACCCTTACTTCGTGGGCGTGCAATTCCATCCGGAATATCTCAGCCGCGTACTGGACCCATCCAAGCCCTATCTCGGGTTCATCGCAGCAAGTGCGCGAATGCTCGATCGAATCACACGCAAGGGGAGCTCTTCAGGGCGAATATCGCCAATTTTGGACATGCACGAGGAGACCAAGACCAGCAATGGCCACGTCAACGGCGGCTCTCGGTGAGTCGATGAGACCCATCTGTCACGCCGCGCAATTCGTGGCCCATTGACGAGCGCTACCCCAACGGTACAAACCGTCTGCTTGGAATTGAAGCGATGCTACTGTATTGACTTTTCGGAACGTTGGCGTTGAAGGTTCAGCATGGGCTTTTGGCGTTCAGGGTTCATGAACGCATGGGTGATGACGATGACTAGGTTATGGCGCAAGGGACCTGGCTGCGGGAAGTGGTGGGCGCGATAAGAATACCAGGCATACAAAGTTTAGAGTTGTACCAGCCTTGATCCTCCTCTCACCGACTCCCTCCTTGCCCAATATGGTGCGACAGGACCGAAAATTCGGTCAGCCGCACTCCTGAGAGTCCGCCTAGTGGTGGAGTGCAGGTGGTGCGCCCAACCTCCAACCGGGAAACAGCTCCAAAGGCCATCTTGGCAACAACCACGAGCCTGCAGCAATGCCGCAACTTTACTTTGTGACCATACTGTAGCAGTCTAACTAGTGTGACAGTGATGCCAAGGCATATCCTGTCCCGGCACGAACTGGTTCTTTGTGCAAAACATACAGTATCACAGGATTCAACAACAAAAAGGCGGGGCGTCCTGGCGAACTTTGTTCATCAATCCTCCCGACTTAATTCTAACTTATTAGCCAGCACAGAGAGGTGTGTGAGGGAGAGAGAGAGAGAGAGAGAGAGAGAGAGAGAGAGAGAGAGAGAGAGAGAGAGAGAGACATCACACTACTCCGGACCGAGCCGCCGCGAAAGAGCGCACCTTTTTTTGGGGGGGGTTTTGGGTTCCTTGATGAAGCTTCTTGTGGAAAACCCTTGCTAGCTAGCTAGGAACGTAGGAAGTACTGTACATATATCAAGCCGCACCTGTCGAAACCGGATCCCACTTTCCGGTGTTCCGAAAAAAAAACAGCACAAACAGCGCCACGAAAAATGAACAACAACGAACAACAACAACAACAACAACAACAACCATGTCAAATCATCGAGTGTGATAGAAAGAGACACACAACCATGCAGCAACAATGATGATCGTAGATGATGATCGTAGATGATGATGATGATGATGATGATGATGATGATGATGATGATGATGATGATGAAGATGAATAATCGCCAATCGAAGTAGAAGAAGTAGAAGATAATCCGTCGTTTCCTGGCGTGGAAGAATCGTACAAGTTGTTCTGCGTGTTTATGTCGTATAGTTCCGTATGCGCGAATCGTACAGGCGAAAGAAAAAGAAAAAAAAAGTTCGTGTGTAGTAAACCCTGTGGTTGGAGAGAAGAGCGACTTCACCCAACAGACCGCCACCATGCCGGCACCTTTTGTGTCCTCCATGCGGCGGGTGCGGAGTGGAGACTGAGTGCGCATGCATGGAACGAGACAGAAATGGCAGGGCGCACACACCCCAAGTCATCATTCATAGCTATCATCAATCTTTTCTTCTCTTCTTCCCCTTCTTTCCTCCCGACTTCACTCGAGGGCTCCCACTCGCAGAGCCGCTCCCCATGTCCACGTCCGAGTCATCGCTGCCCTCGTCCGACGAACCCGAGTGCTCCTTCGCCGACTTCTTCGCCTTCATCTTCCCCTTCCTCGCCTCCGAGCCCTTTTTCACACCCACGTTCAAGCCTTGCCGTCGCAGGGCTTTCAGCAACGAACTGCTCGCTCGCATTCCTGGAAAGTCTTTGGCGGTGTACACACTGAAAGCATTCGAGACAATACTGCTATGAGTGGTGACGCACGTCATGTTGGTGCCATCCACGCGAATGAGCTTGAATTTGAGGCGATATTGGCCCGGAGAGCGGCAGCTGAGATCCGGGAAGACGAAGAAGGTGCCTGCAAGCCCGTTCTCGTCCTTGGCTTGGTAAGGTGAGGCGACGAGCGTGCCCATGAGTCGTCGCGTCGAAGGCATGTCTGGCAGAGCGGGCGTAAGCTCGGTCTCGTCCTCGGCGCCATCGGCATTCAGGAGGGTGCAGTGCAGTGCGAGCATGCCATGGGGATCGAGTTCAGGTACGCCGTTCTGGTCAGTGATTCTCAACTCGAGGATCGGCGGCGGATCGATGACTCGGCGATCTCGTTCGCCGAATCCGCAAGCACGAGCCGCAGCGGGCTGTTGTCTGATGGCGAGGATGTAGTTGAGTGGCGGGGGTTGAGGTCTCGGCTTCGGCGTAGATACTGCTTGGCTTGAGGGCGGGAAGGACGACCGCGGAGAGGGCTGAGAGTGCGTGTAGCTCTCGGGAGAGGAGAAGACGCTTCTTGTCGGGCTGTACTGGTGCGACGCAGCACGTTCGAAATGTGGCGTTGGAGGAGGGGGGTGCTGCGCCGGAGGAGGCTGGTAGTGCGCCGCGCGTTGGTGCTGTTCTGGTGGATACTGCGGTTGGTATTGCTGTTGTCGTGATGGCTCCGGGATCTGTTCCGGCCGATGGTGAGCCGGGTCCGGATGTGATTGTGGTGGCGGCGCGGGTCGAAAATCTCCCACGGGGCTGCCGTACGTGACGGGTGCGGGCTGGAATTGCGTGTGATGTGGCGCGTGGACAGACTGGCGTGCGCGCGGCGGCGAGGGCGGGCTCGTGAGAAGCTGCGCAACGGGTATCGACCGCGACGGCGCTCGGGAAGGGGAGACTGGGCCGTGAGGAGGAGGAGGAAAGTGCATGGGCGGCAGTTGGACTGGCCGACCCGCGTCGTCAGGAGCAGACCTCATGGCATGGATGGGAGGCAATTGAGGGCCCGATGCGCGTTGGTCGGGCCTGCCCAGATAATGGGGTGGCGGGAAGGCTGGTGTCCGTTGTGTGTGGGCCATTGTGGTTGGGTCATCGTACGGGGGCTGCATGGGCACAGGACGAGACATTGGAATCGACCGGCCGCAGCGCTGCGGGATCTGGTCGACGATGGGCACGAAGCAGCGCACGAGCGATATCTACGGCGAGGCTCGGAGCGGGCGAGTCGTGATGAGACGCGTGGTGGTCTGGCGCAGAGATGTCGATGTCGGCGGCGCCGGGGGATCATGCGCGCGGATTTGGCAGGTGCAGATGAGACGAGACGGACGCCGGGCTGGTGAGAAGAGGGAAGACGGGGAGGTGGTGCACCATGAATGGCCCCAAGAAGAGCGGTGATGTGGGTATGGTGGTCGCGCAGGGATGGTCGCTTTCACTCCATCGTGTCCTCCACGGCGACACACACGGCGAGACGCTAAGGCACAGGCGGCCAGATGGAGATAGCCTGGTTTCGGTGGTGATGCGCCAGGACGAAGGCGTCGCGCAGCAGCAGACGAGCGGGTGGTAGCGAGGGTGACCGGGTGGGGAGGACCGGTCTTTGGGCAGCATGCTCTGGCGACATGGTAGTGGCCGCACCATCACGTCGCTAGCCGGCGCTGCACGAACACCAGCCGGGAAGGGGCCGGTCGGCGGAGGGCAGCGTGGCCGCAGCGCTTACCGCAATACCAGGTTCTCGGACGGCCTGCCCATTGACGAGCGCGTGGCGTCTCCTGCACGTGGTGGTGGTGGTGGTGGACCGTGGCGCTCCGCTCCCCATCAGACACGCACGACACGAGCCTCTCGCCATCCTGCAACCCGAACTTCTTCGCCTGCCGTTCATGCACGCCGGAGCCCGCGAAACCAGGTTTGCGTGCGGCCAGACAACGCGACGAGGCTGACGAGCGCCGCATCCACCGCACCCACCGCACCCGCCGCATCCACCGCATCTCCCCGCCCGCCTCGGCCCCGTCATCACAACAGCCCGCGCTGGAGCTGCGAGATGAGTTCTCCAGTATCTGTCGTTGCCGTTGCAGACAGCGGCCGAGACCCTGGCCGCCGCGTGCACGACCAGACTTGAGACTAAGTTATGACTCGCCGGCCCGTTCTGACGACGTCTAGGTTTCGGCTCACGTCTACCGGCGCCATCGTGGAGCGTTAAAGTGAACGTCGCCTCGTAAGCGACTCCTCTGCTCGCTCGCCTCTCGAGAGCAATGTCACCACCAATCTGCTGACGATGCGACAACTTCGGCCCGAGCTGCTCGAGCGTGCAGTCGCGACGAAGCCCCAGCGCGCCGTACCGCCCCTCCGGTTGCGCACAATTTGCGCAGAATGGATGACGCACGTCGCTTCTCGTCATGCTCCCAGCCGACCGGTCGCGCTGGCCTTTCGCGAGCGAGCGCCGCCGCATCGCAATTGGTCTGCCTGGAGAGCACGCGTGTCACGCGTGTCACGCGTCTCAGCACCAGATGCGCCTCCTCGACAATCGAGCATTTCGGAACGCTTCCGACACCGTCCATCTCGACTACACCCTCTCCCTCTCCCTCTGCCTCTCCCTCTCCCTCTCCCTCTCCCGCCAACTTTGCCCGACCCGAGAATTAGGCAGTTCGCACTTCTGCAAAGCGCCGCACCAACTTTGGACCTGTGGGCCCCGCATGCACGGCATGGGATTGCAATCACACACTAGGAGCTACTGTCACTGCCGGGGTATTTCTGGGGCTGCAGTTCAAAGAGCTACAGAATACAACACGCTATTGCGGACCGTGGCATCATGCAAACATCATCATCGAGCAAACGGGCATTGCATTGCCGAGTACGCCGCGAACGGACCTCCGTCGCGTTATGATGATCGGCTGCCTTGCCCTGTACTACGACGGTCCGCTTACTGCCATGTTTCCTCTTCCATCCACAGATCGATCCAGCAAACTTTCATGCCTCTCAGAACCACCACGACCTCGCACCTGGTCACGTCAGACCGACAGCCACTACACTCCATTCCACGTCCGCCGTCCGCAGGAATGAAGCCAGGTTGTCGCATGGTGCAGCCTGCAATGCGATGACGATCCAGCGCCGCTGGTCCGCAACCTGCATATCTTATCGCCATGTTGCGTTGGCGCGAAAAGCGCGCGAGCGGCAATGCATGGTGCCTTTTCTGGCAACCAACGACATACGAATCAGCGGCCACGCATTCTCCGCTCTCCCGAATAGGTCCTGCGTGACCCAACCCGCAAGGCCGGAGCTCACACCATCTCTGCAACAGTACTTTCCGTACCACGTGCCCAGCTTACCACTTTACCTCTCTCCCTTGACGGAGGCACAAATTTCAAAGCTGCAACGTCGCACTGCTTCACCGTCCACCGTCTGCAGGCGCGTGAAGGCGTTCAACAGATGGATCAAAACTGCCTTCTTTGACATTCAGAACGCACCGGTGGTGTGAGTCGCAGTCGGTGCCTTGTGATGGCCCATACTAGCTGTTTGAAGACGCTGAGCAGCCCGCAGTCACCGCTCTTTCAAGTATTAACTGATGGGTCACATTGCCTTGCTGATCGACCCGACCGACACTTCCACGAAAAATTCGACTCTGTGACGCTGGTACAAAAAAGCCTGGACGTTCGCCAGCCCGGCTCTGAGGACCGCCTACGCGCTGCAGCTCGGAAGCAGAAAACGACCACGCGATCTACCACCCAATCGTGCAGCACGTCGCTATCCACGGTTTGGTCTCTCTGTAGCTGCATGCGAAGGAGCGGGACGCAATTAGTCCATGACTGAGAAAAAGAGTGCGATGTCTCTCCGCCGCCCTGCACTATCGCAAACTCAAAATGTTTCCAGTCACGAGGTACGGTTAGCAAGTCTGGTCGACTGGGTTGCATCTCATCTGACAGGCCGGTTCCACGCGTTAGAGCGTGATGTACCGAGTACGCTGCCACCGAGTACAGGATTGCCTTGGAGTGCAGCATAATGACACCAGTCGCCAACCCCGCTCGAAGCCACAAGTGCGACAGACAGGCATCGTCCAACTGCACATGCCTGGGCGAAAATTATGAGTCGAGCGCGCGATTCAGTGCTGACGGCTTTTCTACCTCCCAACGCGATGCGCACAATGCCGCTGCTAATAATGCAAGTATCGGGAGGACCGGCCAGCCCGACTTCTCAGTACCTACCATTGCCAGTCCAACGAATTCCGTGGCGGGGCACAGCAGCTGCAATTTGCTCTTGACAAGCCAAGCTCAGAAACATTTTCCCACGATTGCCACGATCTCTCACTGGTCTTCATATCAAAGAGTACTTCCCTTGGCCCCGTTGCTGTCAATGCAGGCGAAGACGGAACAAGCAGATGATGAGACACGGTCGCACCAATCACCATATGGACGCATCATGTTCGTCAGAGGCGGTTAACAAGACAAGAGGAAACTACGTGTGACAAGGAGCATCCTTGAACGCGCAACAACCCATGGCTCAGCACGGCAATTCAGTTCGACGAGCCAGGATCTGCTACTCCTGATACTGTAGACTACTGCTAGAGCTGCCAGTGAAACACCCATACGAGGATCGGGTATAGAGCGGAGATACCCGGCCCCAGGCGTCATGTTTGACTGGAACCCAAGTACAGTTGCGACTTGACGCACATCAGCCACGTTTGACAGTTTGCAAGGGCTCTGAACATCTGGGCTTGGGTATCACACGCTTCCTCATCGTGCCATCTGCTGACGATAACAAATGAGCACTGCCCACGAAACCCGAGACTTCCCGTGTTGGACTTGCAAGCTATGACTGGCTGCCAGCATCGACACGAACGTTGCCATGGAGGGGTTTCCTCGTCAAGGACTATCCAAGAGCTCTCAACAATAATGTCTCAAATACCCTTCATCCTCCCAAGTCCGTCGCGTGGATCAGGCGGAGCACCTGCACTCGCCTCTCCTCGCGCACTTTCTTCTTGCCGTGGTCGAGTGAGATGGGCTGTTTCAGTCGGCAGACCAGGCTCGAAGCTTACGTTGCGCTTCATTGCAGACCTCAACGCTGACGGGCCTGCGGCTGCTGCTGGCATTTCAGACCCAGTGCTTGCTGAGGCGTACGGCGCTGTGGCTGCCATGCCCGAATGCATCCCACCCGCGCCGTAAGCAGCCGGGTACATGTTTCCGAGCTCTACGTCTGGGGTGTTGTCAGCCGCCCCTGCCCGTGCTTGGAATGCCATCCGGGTGTACATGCCTTCTCCGACAGCCTCGAGAGGGTGGGCGTAAACTGTGTCTGCTCCGCGCATGGAGCTGCTGTGCCGCGGCGTGGCCGCATCTGCTGCTAAGTCGGCCGCATTGTAGTCGGGCCTCCGCAAAGGGGGCGAGAAATCCGAAGCAGCAGCAGCAGCAGCAGCAGCCCCGTTGCCGTACGTCGAACTTAAACCATGCGGACGTACGGGTTGAGCCCTGAGATGACCATGCCCGTGTCCAGCGCCGACGTTCGCCTGAAAAGTTTCATCGCCGTCATCATTGAAGGTCATTCCTCCTGCAGGACGATGAGGTCCAGAACCCGGCGGTATAGGCCCTCTAGGCCCACGCATATCTGCCTCCATCATTAGCAAGCTGGGCCTCGAGCATTTTGAATCGGGAACCAAGGTCTACGTACTCACCGCCAGGATACCCGCCAAGCATATCTCCATCATCTCTCCAGTCCCTTCTTCTTCTGAAACCCGCTCTCCTTGGTCGAAAGTCATCATATTCGTCGTCGAAACCATCGTCGTACGCAGCAAAATTTCGTCTCCGAGCACGTCTGCTCATATTCGCTGTGGGCAGCTGCTGCTGATCCATCATACCATTCATCATCATGCCGTTGTTCATCATCGGAGGCATAACGCCCATACCAGAGCCCATCATGCCTGGGTTCATTCCCATCTGCATAGCGGCAGCTGGTGTCAATCCTTGCTGCTGCATAGCCGCGGCCGCCATGGGGTTGTTCACCATGCCATTCATCGCGGCTGCAGCTTGCATGGGATCAGGTATCGCAGTTGGCGGCATTCCACAGTTCACTCCAGGCACCGCTCCTGCTACCCCACCCATACCAGGCATCGTGCCCGCAGTAGCATTGCATGGCATCATAGGGTTCGGCATCATGCCTGGCATCTGCGGTCTTGGGCAAAATTGCTGCTGCTGCTGCTGCTGTTGAGGCATTCCCCCTCCTCCAGAATGCATCATCTGTATTAGTTGCGGCATCATTTCTTTCAGCTGGTTGAGCATATTCTGTCGATACT
>JAKLWX010000019.1:0-25680 GCA_022702355.1 Cercospora zeina
ATTTCAACAGCGAGCGCATGATGATTTCCCGCCTTCGCACGGCGTGTCTGGAGGTCCGACGAAGTGTCCTTTGAAGTGTGTAAGGTCGCCATCGGGATTTGGCACGTTTCGGCAGCGCTGGCAAGGTGATGTGTCCCGCGCCTGGAACCGACTGCGAGATCAGGGACTAGTGCTTGAGGTCGACGAGAAACTCCTCGGCGCAGACGTGGCTACGACTAGCCGCAAGCGGAAGAGACTCCAACCAAAAGCCACAGGGAAGAACAAGCGCTCACGAGTTCATGAGGACAGCCCAGAGCAAGAGGTCGAGGATATGCCAGTCGCGGTCATCAACACGCATAACAATGACATGGAAGAAGCAAACGGCAGTCATGGGAACCGCAGCCCTGCTGTCGCCGCACCAACGTTAGAAGCGCAAGGAGAAGGTTGAATGCACGCAGAAGCACCTGCATTACCAACCCTCTTTGGCCAGACGCACGTCGGGAGTCAACGGTCCTTGTTCGAATCGCCACACAGGTCCAGCCGCTCTAATATATCAGCAGAGGTCCCTGTCGCCGCCTTTGCCGAGAGCACTAAACATCCTCGCAGGGAGCCCGTCAAGGCTCGGATTGAGAGCTGGAGTGGACATCGGGGATGCTGCAAAGCTTTCAGCGACTACTACAAAAATATCCCCCTCTTCCACGACTGCTCCCGCGCTTGTTACTACGAGGATGGTGGCAGACCTTCTTCAAGTGCCAACCCGCAAGGTGTCGGTCGTACCCGATGTGAGCTCGCGTGCTATGGTAGCTTCCCTGCATCCGGGCACGTGGCTGAGCGCATCAGCTGTATCCGCAGTCATTACTGCCTTCAATGTTGACCCGAGCAGGATCCTTGTGCTGGAGAGCGGCGTCCTGAAGTTTGGCGGCGGAGTCGAGAATGCGGCACACAAATGAGCGACGCGGCCATGCCACTCAGCGCAAGCGTCAGTATCCTGTAATCTATGCTGTGCTCAATCCGGGAAATCACTATTCACTGGGAATCTTAGACGTCGAGGGTGCCGAGTTCGAGGTGTACGACCCTTAGAATTAAAAGCCGTCGCAACCGGTCCTCCGTGCCGTGCTAGAATTCGCGCAGGGCATCAGACCGGTAGCTTAGACGGACACGTGTAGTATCACCCCGCTTGCGTTAAAGAAATACACATGACTGTAGTGTTTATGCCGCTGTTCGGGTAATCTTGCATATGAATGGAACATCTTGCCCGGCTAGCATCATTCCCGAGGTGTGGCGGCGAGCGATGACATTGCTCTCTCCCGAGCCGGAAACCAAGACCACAGCGCCATTCTCGGCCGAACAGCTGCTAGGAACATCAGTCTAGCACGGCCAACTCGGATACGAGCCTGGCCCGGGTGGTTTGCTAGTCCTGCGCTGCGCATTAGAATCAGCTCGGCCGCGCAGTCATCCTGACAATGTGCTCGACCGCATGATTGAACTCACTCGAGTAAGCAACTAATTCTTGCTGCTCTCAGTGGAGACTCAACAGGTCATCGACCTGGCGAGATCGTCTCAATCGGTTGACACGGCGCGGGATGTCCTACACAAGCTGGTGGACGCTCAACGCATCTTCTTCAACAGCACGAACTTGACTTCGGTGCGGCGCCACCTTGGGTACTTCAAAGAGCAAATTCGAGAGCAGAGGCTCGTTATTACCAAAGTGGGACGCAATGAATTCCAATATCGAAAGGCAATGATCGCCCAACTCGAAGCAGATGTCGTTGCGTACAGCAGATTCTCGGACCAGGTGAAGACAATTGCCAACGAGCTTCGTTTGCGAGTTCAAGATGAAGTGCGTATGCTCCAGGCGCGGATGTCGGAGCTGGACAGATGCTCGGAACGCACTACTCAGTCATCGATCGACGCCTTGCATGCCCAGCAAAGTACCGCCACCAAAGTCTCACTAGACGACTCCAAATCTCGAAGCTGACAAATTCGCGCTCCCACCTCGCAGTGCGGGCATTACTCGCTGGATCAATAGGGTCGCTGTCAAGGGCACTGCGCCTGCCGTACAGAGGCCCGTAGCACGCCCAATTCCGAGCACCACCTGTCTTGAGCACTCTAGCGATACCTCCTGTTGCCGCACCGCGTTCTATAGCCCGCACTGCTGCATCTCCGCCTCTCGTTTTCTACACGCTTCCGCAGATTCAGGGGGCCAGAAACCAGCAATCAACGAGGAAATTGCCAAGAAAATCGACAGTTTTGTTTTGCACGATAAGATACACGATCCGAAGCGGATACTATAGCGCGATGCAATAGCCGAGCGGTTCGTTTAGACTAGGATGCCGTCGGCAACCGCCTGCCTAGGACCCGGCCAGACCACTAGTAGCTCGGGCGCTTCATTTTTACGGGTTACGCTGGGAGTTAAGAGACACCTTATCTCGAGCTTCGACAATTCCGATCAAGTTTCGAAGGCGGAAAAAAGCTAAGTGTGCAAGGCTATCGTAGCTCAGCTATGCGTCTCAGTGCCTCGAGCTCTCCACCTGGACCACAATGCCCCGCGCCTCGTGCTCCCAGGAGGGCCACTGTATCCTTCACGGCAAGGCCAAAAGGTTGGTATCAAAAAATCCCGAGATGGACAGAGCGATTCTCCCCGAAAGAATGGAAAAAAGGCGGCATACACAAGTAGCATATATAAGATGGCATGTATGTATTAGACTGCCCGCTCGGTGCGGTATGAACAAATGTGACCACTTCTGTACAAGCAGAGCAGCAATTATGACCGCAAACTGGAAGCCATTGCTTGTTACGCAAGTCCTTGCAGTTCGGCCTCTCTCGTTAGCGATGATGAGGACCGTTGACTGATTCCTGGCTCATGAGTTGATGTAGAACCACAAGATGAGTGAAAGCTGAACAGACTAGTTCATGCTATGGTACCATTTACTTCATTCAGACGTTCGTGGAGTCCTTCCAAATCGTTCCCGCCAAGACATTCCAAGTTAGCGCGCTCGTACGGGACTTTGCCGCTAGATTCGTCTTGTTCTTCCTATAGCCACTTATCTTCAATATACTAAACAAGGCCGTTGTTTTGTAGCTAGTCGTTACGCATCTTGCCTTTCGCGGTAGGGCCCCCTTGCAGCGCAGTTGTTAAACGCTATTTTAATTAATGCTAGAAAGGGAATCATTTGAGCCGGAGGATCTATACCTAATTGCAAGAGCGCGGAACCAGTCCTCTAACCTCGAATAGCCTTGCGGATATCTGCAAAGCTAATAGGACTCGCGAATTAAAGTTGTTCCCCGAGGTATTTTATAGGCAGCAAAGTTAATCTTAAGGATACCGTGCAACGTCACGTCGAAATCAAGGCCGCCGAATCCTGTTCCAATGGGCGGAATTATGGATTCCCTATGTAGAGGCTATAAAGCAGCAGCATTTGCAAAGAACCAGTTTCATATACGCAGCAAAGCGCTAGAGAAGACGGCGTCCTGCCCAGAAATTCGGTAAAGTCGTGTTTGGATCCGTGCAAGATCTGTCTAACCTAGGCTTCTTGCGTCGGGGCCCTATGATACCTACATTCGCACGCAAGCACCGTACAGCCCTGTTGCTCCTATACCTCGATAGAGCAACTTATTACTAATGACGGCATACATCGAGATAAGCTGGCCACAACACGAGATATAGTGCAAGATAATACGTAGCGCGATAGAGAAGCTATTTACGAGTTTCTACGAACTAAGAATTATAAGCATACGACGGATATTTGTTAAGATCTCTCTACTTCGGCTAAGCACTGGCTGGCGGCGACGACGGCGACATAAAACATGGCAAAATCAGTCCAAACTTGACGAGGACCCTCGATCCCTAAGAGAGTCTCCTGTCGCCGACGACTATGCGTCCGTCCCATAGCAGCGGGACTGATGCTGGACCACATCAGGTTGAGGTCGTCTCCTGCGAAGGTGGGAGGAGGGCCATGTGCGAGCGTCAATGCAGATGCGAGTCGACCATTGGCGGCCAGACGAGTTCAGAGTGACGCGAAAGGGATGCCGCAAGAGCAGAGATGGTTATTCCCCAAAGCATTCGGTGAGATGCTGCAACCATCGCGGCGGTGGGGCAGCGTGTTGGTGGGGAGAGGTCGGAGGTCGGAGGTCGGAGGTCGGGGCTTGGCGGACGCTAGCGGGTTCTTATTTCTGCCGCTTCCGGAGCATGCGCCGGTGCCGAACTTTGTCTGTCTCGTCGGAGCCATAGGCCACGACTACGTCGTCGACGAGATAGAGACCAGGACGGAGATGTTGGAAGAGCACGCCGACCTCCACGTCAACCGCAAGAACCTAAACGTAGACGACTTGGGATTCGCCCGGAAGATCGCCGAGAAGTTCACCAACTACTGCGTTAGCGACGAGGATCTGATCGAGATTTCGGGGCGCCCCGACGCGACCGAGATCTACTACATGGATCCAGCCAAGCTATGGGTCGTCGGAGTAGCCCTTATGTCTCGCGAGAATTTCTCCGCGATGAGGCCGCGAGGATGTCGATGCAAGAGTCCCGGATCCCGACCAAGATCACGCGCTTCTTCCAGGGCAAACACCCGGGCTACCACCTGATGCAGAAGTGGAATCCGGAATCAGAGAGCCTCGAGGGGTTGCACAAGTTCATGATCGAGAGAGCCAACGGGTACTTGACCACCATGGCGGGAGCTGTTCTCGTCGACCATCCAGTCGAGGCCTCTGCTGCTCACATGCACCTGAACGAGCAGTGCTGCGACTCCAGCCATAGGATCAATATGATCAGAGCCCCCCAGCTCACATGTCGGATCACGACTCCGGCCAAGAGCTGGCAGCGAAGCGATGGAGAGGATGAGAAGATCTCCCAGAACATGAACGTGATCGAGAACAAGGCTCCGTGCCAGATCGTAGAGAAGGTCTGGGACATGAATGGGGAGAAGACCGCCCTCATCTAGGTAATGACGGTAACATGATGAACATGATCGCAAGCGAGGCGTTGGAGTCCGGATTTTCATGATGATGACGATAGACATGATGATGATGATGAATAGCATGATCGTAGTCAGCCGCTCTGCTCCTCCTCATCTCGGTCTTGATTCCTGTGATTATAGCCACTCGTTCACGCCGCCGTTCTTCGTCCCCATCGCCCCTCGCGCCAACGACCCTTCACGCTCGCCATCACCAGCCAGCAATGCTCCACTCCATCATTATACCGCCATGCACCCGCTTCACGAGACGACGCTGGCACTGGGCCAATTGCCATTGCCTCACTGCTCGCGACATGGACTGCAGTCGAGCAGCAGTGTCCAGACGAGTGAGCCATGCGGTCGTGCCTGCCACCTTCAGGTTCATCCTGTTCGTTTTGCCTGCCTCCTCTCCTGCTCGCCGATCCCTAATCTAGACGCCTTTGCGCGCAGAGCATCGCATTATGGAAGAGCATGTCTTTGCGCTGGGCAGACAACTAGAGCTGGTGCAGCTGGAAGTGCACACGGCCGATGAGCTCCGAACCTGCCACTCACGCTTCTGTATTACTACCCCCCGTGGCGAAGTGCCTAAGAAATGCTCCCGACGCAAGAACTTCAGCGAACGCCTGCCGATCCTACAACGCATGGTCATCAAGCTTTAGGCTATTAGCACACCGAAGACGCTAGGCTTTGCTCAGCATACGGACGTGCCATTAGTCGCGACTTGCAACTCTGAAAATCCTCTTTTGGTTAGCATACCGAAGACGCTACTTCCTGCTTACTATGCATAATCGGTAGCATTTACCTCTAGAGACCTCGACTCGCTGCCGACGCCTGCCGACACTCGCTACAACTCATTCGACCACTGTTACTTTTCATCCTAGTACAAGTCTAGTCGAGAGAATCTCGAGGGAGGAGGTGTGCATCATCCTAGCTCTGCAATCGTGGACGCAATGCCCTCCTCTTCTTCCCCGCTCGCCTTCTAAGGCCTGCTCGACGAAGGGCCTTTTCCTAGCGTGATGCCATTTCCGACGCTGTCTTACTAGTCTGACAGTCGGCCCTCACTTTCGCCCGACGGTTCCTGGCTGTCCGGCTTGCGGCATCTAACTAGAGGTAGCGCTAACGATATACTAGAATGATTTTCGACCGAAGGCCGTGCTAGGGAAGAGTCGGTTTAACTTAGTTCGCTTTTAACGAAGACGATAATAACTCGGTATAGAATAGATGTGATGTCGATTTACGAGTAATAACGGTTATGCTAGCACGACTCTAAGGATAGCCGTCCTACTTTGCGATAGAGAGGAGGACGAAGGCTGTTTATATTAATAATAATAATAATAATAATAATAATAAATTACGATAATCGATCTATCGACGACTAAGAAATTCTGCTACTAATATTTAAAGATATAGCTAATAAAGGGACGTCGTCGTTAGTACCTATAGGTAGCGCTAGTATAGAAGATATATAGTCGATACTTACTTACTACTACTCCTTTTATATCTCTTATTCCTACTTTTATATATATACTTTGCTCCTTTTTATAAGAAGTACGTACTATTATTATTACTACTACTAGTACGATAACTACTACTACTACCTCTCTCTATTCGAATAAATTAATAATACTAAATTTCCTCGTAATTACCTTTTAATCTTTAATTCGATTTTCGTTTATACTATTTATTCTATAGCGTTTCTTCTAGATAGTACTAACTAATAAGAAAGAGGACTTCGTTATTATTAGTACTTATAGATAGTACTATTAAATAATATATATAGTAGTCGATACTTACTACTACTACTACTACTACTTAATCTAAATTTCTCTTCTCTCGAATTATTATTTTATTTCTATTCTATTTATATTACGATAGTAGAGAGGTAGGAATAAGCTAATATACGCTTAATACTAGTAGAGTAGGAATAAATCTCGAAAATAGATCGCGAGTAATTCTTATCTTTTATTCTTCTTAATATCTTTATACTCTCTTCCTTTCTTTTTATACTCTCTTCCTTTCTTTTTATACTTACTTCCTATCTCTTTATACTTTATTTCTTATATTATTATTAGCGTCGATAACTTCTTTCTTCTTAACTACTTTCTCGCCTTAATCTCTTTATTACTATAGCTATAAGTAAAGAGTTATCGTATACTACTAGCTAGAAGGTACGTTCGTCTAGTAACTATAACTATAGCGTAGCCTAACTAGATATACTAGCGTACTATTACGTATTAAATTCTATATAATCTAGTATTATTATAGTACGTTATAGTACGTATATTATATAAGGTATTTATATAAAGAATTCTTAGGCCTATCTTTAGTAGCGCGCTTTATTATAAGAACTTCCCTTTCTAGTAGAAGACGTTTTAACCTATAGCTAATTAGAAAAGTAAGAAAGATACTTCTAAGTTAGTATATATACCGAACTCTAAATAAGTATTACCTTCTCGCGTACGTAACTATCTAATTTAGCTCCCTTCGAAGAAGTAGAAATATAGTTAGTTTTCGATATTTATTAGTAGTATATAGAATTATTAGTAGGATAGTAGTTATTATATATACTAAAAATACTAGTATAGACGTAATAAAGCTAGTATACGCGAGTTAGATATAAGAAATAGTAGAAGAAGAAAGAAAGATTAAGTAAGAAGATATAATAGAGATATAGAGTTAGAATTCGGCTATATTTACTAAAGAAAGATTCTAAAGTATCGTAAATAGTATAAAAGGAAGAGAACTACGTATATAGAAAAAGAAATAGATCGTTATATAAAATAAATCTAGAAGAGAAGAGTTATAAGAAATAGACTAAGAAAGAAGTAAAGGCGGATTAAACTATAATAAAAGAAAGAGAATCTCTATATATATAATAGTAGGTAGTAGCTATATACTATACTATACTCCGCTCTCTATTTCCTTCGCGTATAATAGTTATTTAGAATTTCTACTTTTACTAATTAGAATACCTCCTTATTCTTCGTAAGTTTTAATTCTTACTATAAAGTTATCCTTTTATTATTAAGAATAATAAGTAGAGATATAAAAGAAGCGAAGCCGTTATCGAAATTACTTAAAGAGAGTACTATTCCTCCTTATTCTTATTCTTAGTAATAGAAATATTTACTCGACTCTACTCTTTATATTCTTCCTAGTAATCTTAATACTATTAGTATAGTACCTAAGCCTATACTTTTAGTCGGTTGCGCTCCTAGATAAGTTAAGTAGTACCTATAGCTTAGAGGTATATAATCTTATAGTAGAATATAACTAGTTTCGATAGAGTAATTCTAGCGTATCTCGTAGAGTTAAAGCTATTAAGTCGTAATATATACTTTAACTATAGAGACGTTCCTATTATATATTACTCGTTCTCGGTCCTAGTTATTAGAAAGAATTCGAATAGTAGTAGCGTAGTAGTCGTAGTATTAGTCGCTTATAGTATTTTCTAGCGAAAGCGACTAATAAGTAAGCTATTATTATATCTATTACTTATACTACCGCTATATATTAAACTAAAGTCTACCGTTCTTCTTAAATTATTAGTATATATTATCTTTTTTAGCTATAATCGACTTTTTCCTTCCTTTTTACCTCGGCTCGATTCTACTACTATATTATCGTTTACTTATTTAATCGTCCTCCTTCTTAACTAAGTAATTATATATACTAATAAGCGCTCGCTCTCTATAGCCGAATTACGCTTAAATATAGCGCTCTACTTTCTAACGCTACTTATCTACTTAGAATAGCTCGCGTAGGCTAGGTTTAATTATTCGGCTAAGATAATAATACTATAGTAGGCGGAGCTCGTATCGCCTATACTATTATATAAATAGTAGAAAGTATCGAGTAATAGTACCGTAGCGTTCTCGTCGCCTACGCCTCTCTACTTATTTCTTCTTATTATACTTTACTCTACTACTAACTCTCTCGCTAGTAACGTTTTCTTTTTATATCTCTTTACGAGCTCGATCTCCGCCTACTAGTTCTACGATATTATTAATATAGTTAGTAGTAGTAGAGTTATTAGTAGTAGAGCTAGTAGTATTATTATTAGTTATAGTAGAATAGACTAGCAAGATAATAGTATTCTTTACTATTAGTCCGCGTTACCTACTATTAACTTTTTATTAAGGCTATAGTAGTTATACTACGCGTAGGACTCGATATTAGACTTCTATAAGTAGTTTAAGATATATTTTTAAGTATCTATTCTAGTAATCGTATAGGTCGTAACTATTTAGAGTAGCTCGAGACTGCTACCTAAGTTATAATAAAAGTATAACCGAACTATACCTAAACTTACTTTACTTTCTATTCTAAGTAGTAGCGAGATATATAATAAAACGTACTTACTAGGTAATCCTCTTTATACTCTCTTCTTTTCTTCTTCTTCTTCTTCTTTTTCTTTTTCTTTTTTTTTCTTTTCTTTTTTTATAGCGCTACTAACTAGACTAGATCTCTATCTTATACTTAGCTAGAATTATACTTAACTTAGACTAGACTATATCTAGATCTAGACTATATCTTAGTTAGACTCGAAGAGTTATTAGCTCTCGTAGATTATCTACTACTAGTTATTAACTACTAGATCTAAGAACTACCTCGAATAAATAAGACTTCTAAATCTTTAAATAAATAAGTATTAGAATAGAAGTAAAAGAAAGAGTAGGGTAGGATACGAAACTTTTATAAACTTTAATAGAGATAGAGTAGCGAAATATACGTACTATTATTCTATTAGTATAGATTGCTAATAGATAGAGGCGTCTATTAGCTATAATAGGACTAGCTATATTATACTTCTCTTTTAGATTTACTTTTCGTTAGAACTTTATTTTTCCTTCTTATTATTATTATTATTTCCTCTACTAGATATCCGCTATTATCTAGGCTTACCTATACCTTATTATTCGCTTATTATAGCCGTATATTATCTACTACCGCTTTTATATATTTATATCTACTACTAGTCCTAAATATTTCCTTAAGTATTATTATTTCCTTACTATACTATCTCGTTCTCTCTTATCTTCTATCTACGCCTAGCTTTACTATTAGTCCTTAACGAACGAGTAGTCTAATCTACGCTTCTAAAAAAGTATCGGTATAACTACCTTATTTATAGATCTTACTTATACCTCTAAGACTTTTTTATTTATAACTAAATACGTATTACTACCTCCTTCTTCTCTTCTTCTTTTACTACTACTACTACTACTACTACTACTACTACTACTACTACTACTACTACTACTACTACTACTACTACTACTACTACTACTACTACTACTACTACTACTACTACTACTACTACTACTACTACTACTACTACTACTACTACTACTACTACTACTACTACTACTACTACTACTACTACTACTACTACTACTACTACTACTACTACTACTACTAGAAGAGCGCGTTAATTAGGAGTCGAGAAGCGAAGTAGGTTAATAGTAATAATAATACGTAGTTAGTAGATAGTATAAGAGGAAGTTAAAATAATAATTATAAAGAGAAATTATATATAAAAGAAGAAGAGAAGGATATCGATAGGTTATCTATACTAGCTATATAGTTAGTCTTACGAACTAGGTACTAAAGTAATACTATTCCTTTAATACTACGCTTTATAGTAAGTAGTATACCTTATAGATAGTAGTATATAAAGATTATTTATTCGAGAATATAGAGATTATAGTATAATAGAAATGCTCTTAGCTAATATATATTTTAGAAGGAGCTTTATATATTACTAATAGAAGCTCGCTCGTCTATTAATCTCTAGGATATATCGTTTAAGATAATATAATTCCTTTATTAAGAAAAGTAGAAGACCTATTTTAAGATCTAGCTCTAGGGAAGCTACTCGTAAATAAGTAAGATACTTAATACGGTCGCGAGTTACCTTACTCTCTAACTATATATATATATCCCGACTAATTAAAGTATTATTCTCTATTAAAGAGCTTTTAAGTTATCTACGACTAATTCTACTACTAGTATTTTAACGTAGACGCTCTAAAAGGTCTCGTACTATTAGTATTAAGGAGCTTTAGAACGCTAACTTCGAAGGAGTAAAGTAGCTATAAAGACCTTAAGAACGCCTAAACTACTTTATAAATACTAGAGCTATATATCTTAAGTACGTTAGCTTTCCTTTATAGACGACGATAGTACTATTACTACTACTACTATTATTCTACTTCTTCTTAAGCTAGCTTAACGATATTAAGGACCTAAATATACGCGCTTTACTACTACTACCGCCGCTAACGATACTATTCGCGTATTATCGCCTAATAGTATTAATAACTTCTTAGACTATATATAACTAGTATATATCGATAGGTAATAATTCGGTCTAAAACCTATAGAAAGTATTTAATCGTAACTTAAACGTCGCTAAAGCTACTAAAGAGATTAAGGCTACTAAGAGACGAGACTTAAAGGCTTTACTATAAATTTCCCTAGTAGCGTATCTAGTAGCTCTATTATCGGGCCCTATATAACTTAATTAGAGTATATAAGATAGGAATAGTATAGCGATAGTAACTACGATTATAGCCGCTAGTAATAGAAATTATTTATTCTTCTTTCTTTTTTTTCTTTAGAAGTCTAAGAACTATTTAACCGAGACCCGAAAGATCCTACTTATTTCTCGTAGTAGGGACCTTGCCTTTTAGCTACTTTATTATACTATAGACTCTTAGTCTACTATCGGACTCGACTACGCGACTAGCTTAATTAATATACGCTTAGTATAGAATAGTAGAGCTCGATTATAGCTTTTAGAATTAGTCTACTTCTAGCGACGTACTCTTATTATAATTAACTCGCGCGGCTAGAGTAGTGCCTCTTTAACTACTCTTAATAGAAAAGTAGCTAGAGAGTATTTCTCTACTAGTACTATATAAGTTTTATAACCTATTAGGCGTAAAATTCTTCTTGAATAGAATCGACTTTAGTTAGGATAATAGTATAGTAGCGATAATTATATAGAGGCGATTATAGATTTTATCCCGTTTAAGAATAAAGTTAGAGATAGCGGCCGTAGCTACGCTAGGAGTAGAGCGAGTAGTAGAGGTAGATAATATAAATAGTATTACTTAATTTCCGCCTTTTATTATTATTTTTACTAATACTATTCTCGGCTAGATAGATTCTTAATTAGGATAATAGAGGCGTAGATATTAAGCTCGTACTAGAATAAATAATAAAGAAAACGAAGGAGTAGATATTTAACTTCGATATAATAATTTAAGTAACGTAAGAATTAAGCTTTAGCGAAGATTAATCGTCCGAGTCTACTAGGCACGAGTACTTAATTATTAGTATAGTTTATTTCGTTTAGTAGGTCGAGTATAAAGAAACGAGTAAGAAGAAGTAATTTACTTTTTAGGAAATAGACGAAATAGCGCGTAGTACTAATATATATACCTCGCTTTACGCGTTATAGCGTTCGACCTATCTTATATTTTATAGTCTAGGCGCGTACTTTATAGCTTCCGGTTTATATAAGCTCTATAGAAGAAGATATCGAACTAGATACTATTAGACCTCCTATTTAGTCTTTATATTCGCTACCCTCTTATTTAGTTTTTATATCCGCTACTCTCTTAGTTATCTTCTTATAAATTTCCTTTAAGTTAATACGAAGATTAGCTAAGGTTAATAAGTCTTATTATATATAGAAGAGTAGGCGCGTAAAGAGAGTATAGAGCGTAAGAGTAGTCGTTATAGCTTTAAACGCGGTTCTTTTCTTCTTTAAGGAGCGTTCTATACTAAATTAAAGAGTAGATTATATCGTTAGAGAGCGAGTTAGCGATTTTATAGCGTAGGATATTATACTAGGAATAGAGTCGTATAAAGAAGATATTATTCGTCGCTACTATATAGTCCTACTACGCTATTATTATAAGAAGCGCGAGAGGGAGTATATACTAATTAGAACTTCCTCTTTTACTAACTAAAAGCAAAACGTAATACGCTCCTTTCTAATAATAAAGTAGATAATAATATCTATATAAGTAAAGATATAGCCTCTCCTAGTATTATTTCTATAGCTCCTAGTAACGCTCTTAGTTAGTAGTTCTATATATATCGTATAACTAGAAGTATATAAGCTATTAGCGTATCGCTCTTAACTACTTACTATAGAAAGATAAAGTAAACGAAGGTACTCGTAGCTTAATATCGCTATTATTACTCGAAAGCTAAGCGAGCTATTCTCTATATAGAACTCGGTTATATCTACGTAGCTATAGTAACTAGAGCAAACTTTATCTTTCGATAGATATATACTATATCTACTAACTAAGCTCTTATTCTAGTTAGAGCTAAAGTCCTCCTTCTTATAAAGTACTTCTATAGTAGTATTTCTAAGGCATTAAAGGATTACTTATATTCCGAGGCGTCTAAAGAGCGAGTAAAACTAGGCTATACGTATACGAAAAAGAGCTTCTATACTATAATAAATATCGTAGACTCCTCGAAGCTAGTAATATAAAAATTAAAGAAGACTACGTCGTCTCGATAAAGAGTAATATAAGGCCGCTATCGGACGAGTTAGTATATAATAGTAGCGCGAGATTAATTCTTAGAACCCTATAGTCCTACTACTTATATTAGTATATACGCTAAGCTATATAAGCTATTAAAGATCGAAGAGAGTAGTTTGTTTATTTGTTTGTTTATTCTATTAACGTGCTATAGGAGTCGAAGACTATATAGCACGGGTAGGCCTAATACTTAACCGGTCGTAGAAGAGAGAGAAAAGCCTCCTAGGCTAAAAAACTCTTAGTAGTAGGGGTGTCTTATTCGCGCTAAAAACGTATATTATAGGCCGATGCCTAGGGGAACTAGAATTTCGCTTAGTGCGCCTTAGCGCTAAGCGCTAAGCCCTATATATAGAATTTTAGCATCTAAAATTAGTTCTAGCAGATATAGCTAGGGTAGTATATCGAGTCGGTATAGAAGGCCTCTATTTCTATTCGTCTCGGATCTAGAAGGTCGTCTCTAGGAACATATATTCTAGGTAGGAAGGGTCTGCCTTTCTCCTTTTCTTCTATAGCTCTTTTTAGTAGGTAAATAGCTAATCTCTTGCCTAGTAGCTACCTCCTCTCTCTACTCCTATTCTACCTACTTCTATTCTATCCTCTCTTTTCTACCTCTTCTATAGTAGGGTTCTGCCTTAGTTCGAGTTAAGTAGTCTTAGGGTTATCTTCGAGTAGTTCTTATCTTATCGGGTATGCGGCTAGTAGTAGCGAAGTAGGATTGTCTTATATGCCCTTATACTTTACTAGTATGCTCGAGAGTATCTATTTCTACTTGCGGCCGCGTAGAGGCGTATAATAGGACTTCGTAGGCTCGAAGAGAGTAGTATATATTAGTAATTCCTCCTTAGAGATTTAGAAGGTAAAATAGCGCGGATAGAATATATCGTATTATTACTTTAATCCTACTAATACTAAGCTATATCTATATATATATATTAATATAGGTACTATATACCTCGGTCTTCTTTCTTATATTTATTATTCTATTATCGCTTAACGCGCTAACCTAGTAATATGCCGGTTACTATAACCGGGCCGTAACTAGGCCGTAACTACTATTTTAGTTATAAATAAGGCTTATAACCGTATAACCGAACCTAGGTACTAAGACCTACTTTATTTATAATTTAGTTTAGTCTCTTTAAAATTTAGTATATAGTAGATTTAATTAGAGTCTATTAAAGTACTAGGTAAGTATTTAACTAGTTAGCTTAGTATAAACTCTAAATCGATACTAGAGTAATACGACGAGAAATACCTTAAAAATAAGACTAAATACTATACCTTATACTATAGCTAGGCTCCTAGAGCTCGAGATATAAACTATATAGGGTATTATTTAGTATATACTATCTTTCTAGAGCTAGAAGGTCTCTTAATAGTCGATAAAATGCCTACGAATCTTAGTTACTTCGGTTATAGGCTAGTTATATAGTAAAAGCGTCGGTTATAGCTCGGTTACGTCGGTTACGTAGTTATATAATTTTATAACGTAGCTTAGGTATAATACTACGCTAACTATTACGCCGCCTCGAGTACTAGTTTACTTTCTTATTAGTTAGAGATTATAATATCGATTCTATTCCTATACTCTTTATAGTATATATGCCGCCGTACTACTAGTCTAACCTACTATAAATAATCTATTATCGTGCTATATTCGTTATAGATACTAGGGATCTACTAGTGCTACTCGGTAATTAGCTTAGTAATTTAGTATAGAGTTTAGTCCGAATATTTTTAACGATTAAGTTATATAACCTAAAGGGCGGAGTACTACCGCCTCTTATCTCCTCTCGGCGCCGATATCTTATACGTAATATACCGCGACATTTACTAGCGATAACTGCTCTTACTCGCTATTCTATATCTTTACTTCCTACGCTACTACTCTCGCCTAAGCCTCTAACTACTACGGCCGGAAATCTTCTCGCTACTCTCTACTATCTCTTATAGAACCTTTCCGTCTCTCTATCTCTATTATAGTAGCTCTATAACTTCGCTATCCTACTATCTATATACGTAGTCTTTAAGGCGCGTCTATAGGCCGATTCTACGCTCTATACGTAGTACTCTAATAAAGCGCGGTACGACTACGATCCCGTCGCGGCTATATTTACTCTCTATATATCTAGAAAGCTCTACGAGGATCTAATAGTATATCTAGAAGCGTACTAGCTAACCGAGCTTTTACTAAAACTATAAAGCGTAGAATATTTAAAGCTATTACGGCTTAAGAGAAGTAGAATACTCGACTTACTAATTAGTAAAGACGAAGGCGTTAAATTCCTAGACGAAGGATAGGGTAGTATAATAGAAGTAGGTATAAAGAAGAGTAGTATATAATCTCGTACTTCTAACTTTATGCTTTTTTATAGAAGTTTACGCTTCTCTACGCTAGTTACTAAGATTAGCTACTTAGAGAGGTAGCGTAACCTAGAGGAGGTAGCTAATAACTATATTATATACTTAGCGTAGTATATCCGATATATAATTAGCTTAGACGCCGCCTACGAGCCTTCTCGACCTAATAGTAGTAGCGCCTCTAAAAGACCTATCGCTAATAAATTAGCTTTAATCTCTATTTAGCGTCCTAGCTTTAATAAGGAACGAGAAGGTATTAGTAGACGAGATATTAATAGATAGCTTTTTCGAGATACTAAAGAACGTACTTACTCGAGCTCTATTACGTTAACGCTTACTAATCTTATTCCTACGTCTATCTACTAAGCTATATCTAAAATAGAACGCGACTTATACCTCGATATTTCGATCGACTTTATACTTCTTATACGCTAGCTTAATACTAGCAAAGGTATAACTATAAGCTCGCCTCTACTAGGTCTAAAACGAATACGTAAGTAAAAACGAACTACCCTCGATATTATTTAGAGTAGAATTATAGAAAGAGGACGTAATTACTACGCTAGGTATAATATCTAGCTACTAAATCCTAGTCGAATTTAAAATAATACTCGCGAACTAGTAGTTAATATATAAAAAAGAAACGTAAGGAATATACTAAAACGAATAATAATAAACGAAGAGGTATATACTAGAGAATATATACTAGCGTAAATAGGAATTAGAATAGAGTCGAAGTATAGTAGTATTAATAAAGAAAATCTAGGAAGAAATTAAAATACTATAAAATAAAATAATAATTTCGCCTTAAAGTTAACTATTAATAATTAGGTTATTAGTTCTATCGTTAGTAGTTAGATGCTCTCCTCGTATTACTTACTATCTTATACCTAAGCTACGCTTATCTTATCTTATCTTATTTTATCTTATTATTTCTAGTCTTTCTCTAAAAGTAATAAAATATCCTATATATATCCTTTATCTTAATATTATCCTTCTATAACTACGTTACCTATTCGCTAGCCTTAACTATAAAGGAGTTTAATAGTTCTAATTATATATATACTTCTATTCCCTCTTCGAAGCTATACTTTAGCCTTTAGTTAGTTATTATTAAGTAGAATCGACGGATATAATAGATAGATAGATAAGTCTTATACGCTAGTCTACCTCTTTATATAGAGTAAGCAGTACGCCCTATATATTTCGTAGGTAGAAAAGCCCTTATATAAAGTACTCTAGTATAAAAACCTCCTTATATCTATATATTTTATAGTAAGCTCTATATAGCTTGCCGCTTCCGTAGTATCTAATCTCTATAGGACGATAAACGTTATCTTAATAGTCTAATATTCCCTTATTATATATTCCTTTATAGTATCTATATTCTTAGTACTTAGGGAGCCTATTCTCTTACTTACTAGCCTAGGGGCTCTAGCCTATATATGTAGCCTTTGCCTCTATACTAGTACCTATATTAATCTATATTTAACTCTTTCTTACTAGTTCCTAGGGTAGGTGTCTCCCTATATAAATCCTACTTAGATTTTACCTTACTTAGTATTTAGTTATATAACCTATATCTAGAGAAATTCTAGTTTCCTAGAGTATCTAGAATAGTAGTATCTTTATAGGCAGCCCTAAGTATAGTATAGAGATAGCTTATATTAGATGCTCTACCTTTAGACTTAAAGTTTTAGAGGGCTCTAGAGTAGGAGGACTAGTCTTACCTTAGAGTCTCCTATTTAGATAAAGGCTCCTAGTAGCTATTTATCTTAGTATCTCTAGGGGTATTACTATTCCTTTGCTTCTATTCCTCCTATCCTTACTCTTTTATATTAAAGCTTCCCCTTAGGTATACTTAGCTCCTTCTCTTTAGCCTATAGTAAGGCTAGGTTACTACTCTAGCCTCTAGGCCTATAAGGGTATTTACTACCTAAAAAGGCTATCCTTTAGTCGAGTATTAGCGTCTTATATTAGTAATAGCCGCGCTAACTCTATTATTATGTTCTTAGGAGCTCTTTAGATCTCCTTAGGTTAAAATTCTAGACTTTTTATCGCTTTCTCCCTGCCTCTTTATAGGTATCTAGCCGCCCTGCATTTTACTAGTATAGCTGGAGCTACCTATTTCTATCTACGACCGCGTAGAGGTATATAATAGGACTTCGTAGGCCGACGGATATAATAGTTTTACTTTACGTTCTTTTATTCGTTCTTATTTTTTTTTTATAAAGAGTCGTCTAAATACGAGTTTTTTATTCTATTTACGAATTAAAAGTTTCTAAAGTATTCTCTACTACTTCTCTAGGTACTTTAAGCTAAAGTACTAGCGTAGTTTAGCGTTCTCGTAGCTTTTACTTTTATTCTCGAATATCGATAGTATTAATTTTTATAAGTAATATAAAAGTCCTTAGGTCCTAGTAGTATAGTATATATTTACGTTACTCGGCTTCGTAAAAGCTAGTATAACTACTACTATTAAAAACGTAGCGAGTTATAGCTTTATCTTTTCTTTATAAAGCTAGATAGATATTCCTAAGTACTATTTCTTTAGAACTTCGCGTAAATCTATAAGTATCTATAATTGCTTTAAAAAGCCTAGATAAAATATCTTTTAAGGAAGATAATACTATACGTACGATATCTTAAGTATACTATAAGCGCTAGTAGGAAGGCACGTACGTCTATAATTATATTAGTATAGTCGCTATTTAGTATACTAGGGAATTAGAATAAAGTATAGCGATAAAGAGTAGTAATAGTATACCTAATAATAGTAAAGCTAGCCTCGTTTCTTAGAAATAAGAAGGGGCTCTATTAGCCTCTATTAATATAACCTTTTATTTCTTTAAGTCTACGCTAGTAACGAAGATACTATAGACTAGTAGTACGGCCGTTACCTAGCGATAGCGACTAGAAAGGCGATAGTCGTATTATAAGTAAAGATCTATAGCGTAGGTCGTATAGTACGAATACTCGAGTACGTAGTAGTAGCTAGTAGCCTCTTTAATAGATAGACGTAGAATCTTTAAGTATAAAGTAATATATTTAAATAGATAGCTAAACGCTAGCTATTAAATCGAGCGTTATACGAATCTACGTAAGGAAGTTAGTAAGAATATATCCTCTTTTATAAGACGAGATCGTAAGTAAAAATAACGATTATAGACTATATTATCGTTAAGATTACTACTATTATACCTACGTTAAGCCGAAGTTAGAGATATAAAGTCTTTAGAAACGAGTATTTTTTAACTTTAAAACTACTATAAGTAAAGATAGAGATACTCGTAATAATAATAGGAAGATCGAGGATATTTATTAAAGAAGTTCGCTCTTATTATTCTTCTTTTCGTCCTCTTTATTCTAGATATTATAGAGCACTCTAACTCTCCTCCTCTCGTCGATAATATATCGAGATAAGTATACTATATAAGACTTAGTATATTTATATTCTATTAGAAATTAAGACTTTCTCGAGTATTTAGTATTATTTTAGCTTCCTAGATATCGCGATTAATATTTACTAAAGTCGTAGTACTTTTTTAAGTATATAGAAGTCTTCTTAATTACTCTACTAGAGGTAGTTCGTACTTAGCCTAATAAGATTATTCTTACTAACTTATTTAGCGACTTAGAAGTAAGCGGCGCTAAGCCTATTTCTAAGAGTCCTAGCGCCTAATATACTAGCTATTTCCCTACTAATTAATATAGCCGAGATATCTAGCTACGAGTATAAGTAGTAATAAATAGGAAATCCGCGAGCTAGTTATTATCGTCGTACTCGCTACGATATATATATATAAGTATAGAGGATACTAGTAAATAGTAGGTAATTAGTAGTAGCTAAAAGTAGCGGGCCTACTCGAATAAGTAGCTAAGTTAAGGAGTTCGACTAGGTTATAATTAAAGGGCTTAGAATGCCTCGTAGTTTAATATCTATCTAATAACGATCGTATCGTATTTCTAGCTCTCGAAGCTATATAGCTCTCGATATACTAAACTAACTCTTAAAGGAAGTAGAGTCTACGCTATCTCTATTACGTAGTAGCGTAACTTAACTAGTCGAATCTTCTCTAGTAGTAGAGCTATAACGTACTAGAGTAGACCTAATCCTATAAGACCTATCTTAATCTTCTTAAGTCTCTTAAATACTTAATATCTATATTCTCTATTCGCTCTACTACTTACTTAACTCGAAGGAGGAATATATACGCTTGCTTTTATCTTAGTAGATATACTACTTACGAGCTAGTACGCCTTATCTACGTCTCTAATTCCTGCCTTCCTCTATTACTATACTTAAAAGATATTATCGTAAGCCTTTTCGCTAAAGCTACGCGAGATAGTCGCTTCGTCGTTACTTATACGTTAGCGTTATAGTTATTTCTCGAACGGTCTACGGTTGCTCGTAGCGCGAGTACGTTAGCGAGAGTAGGAATTACGAGTTTAGATCTCGCTATTTTAGTATAAAGAAGATAGCTAAATAGTATCGGAAGTATATTATAAGTAGTATACTATTATAGTATATCTTTATAAGTAGAATAGTAGGAGTACTTCTCTATTATCTTCGTGTTCTTAATACTTTTTAGCTATAAAGTAGAAGATAAGGAGCCTTATTATACGGCCTAAGGTAGTATTACGGATATAAGATAGCTTTATCTAAGATAGCGCTAATAAAAATAGATCTATTCTTATACTTTAAAGTTTAAGCTAATCTATTACGTTATAGCCGTAGAATCTATACTATTACTACTCTACCTCCTACTAGTCTACTTATAAAACTCCTACCTAATAACCTTTTAACTACCTTTCCTACCTATAACTACTTCTATTAGGCCTTACTACTAACTTATTCCTATTAGTCTCTAAGTAAGCGACTTTACTTTTCTATATTATCTAACTATTTAATCTCTAAAATCGTCGCTTAATCTACTTAATTATACTCCGTTGCCTTCGTCTTAACTCTTTTAGCTAAGTCTAGTTATACTATAGTATCGTCTTACTATTAAAACTAAAAGCCGCGCCTAACGTATTCCTACGTCGTTTTTAAGTATTACTTTAAGCTAAGCTAGCGATAGTTCTACGTTAATCTTCGTCTACTATTTAATTATAGTAGCGCGGTCTACTAAGCTAAAAATAGTTCCTCGTTAATCTTTACCTTCTATTTAATCGTCCTAGCCTACTTATTCCGACTATTTTAGCGTCCTTATAGAATATAGGCGAAGCGTTAGTAATAGAGGTCGTTCTCGAGTTACTACTAAGCGACTCTTATAAGATTCTTATAAGCTTACTATTTTAGTTAGGAACGCTCTAACTCTTTATAAGATTTTCTTAAACTTACTACTATAGTTAGGAAGGTTCTTACTCTTTCTCTTTAGCTAATACCTTAATAGCTATTTCTAGTACTAAGAACGACTTAGTAATCTTCTTAGCCTCTCGAGTTAAAGTAATCTTCTAAGAAGATACGATTTTAGTTTACTAGATATACTTATATAAAGTTAAGAAGGTAAGAAGCGGCGTAGAAGAAGTCTCGAATATAATAGAAGTCGTTTCTATAAGCGATATATCTATATAGTTACTATAGTCGCTAGAATAGAATTAGAGTTAAGTAGAGAGAAGGAAGAGTCGTACTTAGATAATACTTCGTATAGAACGCCTCTTAGTTATAGTAACGCCTACTACTAGTAAGTTAATATAGAATCCTTCTTACTTTATTTAACTTATTACGCTTTCTATTTATTACGATTCTCTTAGAAGATACTAGGTTTAATATAGAAAGAGTATATACTTTAGTTTAATATAAGTAACTACTATATCGTAAGTACTTACTAATCTATAGAGTACTAGTATTACGTTTAATTCTATTTAGTTTAGGCGCTACTTATATAATAGAGAACGGCTATAGAAGAGTCTTTAAAAGTATATAGGATAATTAACCGACTAAATATTACTACTTTAATTCGATTAAGTAGTATAGTAGTATACGTAGAGTAGCGCCTATATAGACTTAATACTTTACCTCGTCGTATATCTACTCTAGTACCTCTTTACTACTTCGTATTCCCTCTTATACGCCTCGTAGTTCGGCGATTATTATTTAAAATTTCCTTACTACTACTTCCGTCTGCCTTCTTAATAAGGTATTCTAGTAAGACTAGCGCCGAGGATTTGCTCTTTACGAGTTCTATAATATTACGAGCCTTTACCTTATAAGTCTTTTTTTCTTTCTTATTTAGTAGCTCGAGCTAATATTTTTATAGTAGGATAATTATTATAACTTCGTCCTCGTTATAAGGTATAATAAGATAGAGATATATATTAGGGCGGGTAGGTAATAGTCGTAGTAGGCTCTTTATTCTCGATAAAATAGTCTCTTACGAGTTATTATTTTCGAGATTTTAGAATAGAATTCTAATTAGTAAGAATAAAGTAAAGAATAGACTTATAAACTAAACTAAAAACTAGAAGATAGAGATCTAACTAGGATTACGATAGGCTACTATAGCGACGATAAATACTCTTTATATTATCTTATTTTTTAGTTCTAAGATTCTCTTACTATTCTACGTTCTATATCGTTTAGATTATTATATTTTTAGTAAAGTCTCTCTACTTATACTATATTATTAATAGCTAATAGCAAAATTAATAGAGGCTTACTTAAAGAAGCTTCTCTATTAGGAAAGTATTATATATATACCGATCTAGTACTTTTAAGGCTTATCTCTAACTAGAAAATAATACTCTTCTCTTTAGAATTAGAAGGTATATATTATAGCGCGTTAGCCGCGTTATATATATACTATTAGACTATTAGAAATCTCTTTTATTACTAGAAGATTTAGAAGCTACCTAATAGATAGTATAGTCTCTCTCTACTTACTAATTAGATTACGTAATCGGTAGGTACTAGTAATAGCGATAGCTTTACTACGTCGAACTATAGCGAACCGATATACTCGCTATTATTAAGTCGAATATTAGCTCCGCGAGGTTATAATATCTTTATTAGACTATTTCTCATACTATTAGCCGTTTACGGCGTCTAAATTAAGATCCTATTTACGCTAATCGATACTACGATAGGACTTTAAGCTAGACTCTTTAATAGGCTATTATAGTATAGGTATATTACGTTCTATAAAGTAGTCGTTAAGAATCGGGCCTAGTATAGATTCTATATCTTCTTCTACTTTTAAAATCGCTCTATCTTTACTATCGTTAACTATAGTAACTATATAAAGAAGCTACTTTATACTAGTACTTATAATATAAAAGAGCTTTAAATCGGAACTTAAAATAAACGCGAAGCTAGATACTAACTAAGTACTCGTACCGCGAGTATACTTAGTCCCTAAGCTCGTCTATAGACTAGTACGATTATACCTAGGTATAAAGAAGTTAGTAAGCTATTAACGTAGTCGAAACTATTCCTAGTAATTAGCTAATTAATACTATACTAGAAAGTATCCTCTAGATTATTTTCGAGTAGAGTAGAAAAGCTAGTATAGTATCGATCGTCTTACTCTTAATAAACTATTATAAAGTCGATAATCTCGAAGAATAAAGCTACTAGCGAGATTACTATAGAAGGAGTATAATAATAACGCTATATCGACTACGTTCTAAACGGTCGTTATTACTAGCTTATAGTTATAAAAGTAGTTTCCCTCCTCTTTAAGGCTATACTTTACTAGCTACCTTATCTAGTCTCCTCTAGTAACTCTTATATTTTCTTCTCGAGTTCTTCTAGTAGGAGTTATAGCGTACCTTAGGAGATATCGTCTAGTATATACGCCCGATTATACCGTCTATTTCGGATAGTAGTATTAGGATCCGTAGTACTATTAGCTACGTCTTCTACTACTTTTATAGGCGCGGCTAAAGTATTATTCGGTTTCGTTCGAAGTTCTATACTCTAAGGTAACTAGCGCGAAGCTAAGAATTATAACTATTAAAGGCTATAGATTCGTATAATTTAGATAGCGAAGCTTTACTAAGTATATAGTAGACTATATAAGGAATACTTTAATTCCTTATTAGAAGCGTCGTAAACGAGTCGAGCTAGCAAAAGTTATTTAATTTAGCTATATATACTATACTTCGTAAAGTCTTAAAGAAGGAGAGAATCGTTATTAGATCGCTATATATAGCCCTATAGCCTCCTAAGTATCGTACTACTAGTATATTAGTATAAGAAAAGGCTTCGAGTTATTAGTTAGAGGCTATATACTATTACGCTATATTATTATTTTATACGAATTCGGGACTAATACTAGCTTTCGAGACTTTTAAGAAGACCTCTATACGATTACTACGCTAAATAATACGAGTAACGAAGTAGGGTACCTATAGCTAGCTATCTTTATATTATTATAAGGTATCGATCCTAGCTATAGTATTAAGTTATATATATCTAACTCTACTCTATATATAAATATAAGAAGCGGTACGACTTATATATATCTCGATAGTATTATTAGTTAGTATCTATCCTTTTATAGTTAGCTTACTTAAAGAAGATAAACTAAGATTCGATATAGTAGCCGCCTAGAATAATTTATTATAAGGAATATTTAAGGAATATTAACGACTTATTATTAGTCTAGGTAACCTACCTCTTTATAGCTACTATAAAGTTAAGCGATATAAGTAAGGAATTTAGTAATTTAAGTATATCTCTAGGTATTCTCGACTTTTCTATAAGGCTTATATATAAGAAATATAGAAAAGGTTATATAAATAAGTATATTTTAAATATCGATTATAAGAGTATATTAAGTAGCTTATTATAGGTTATTATCTTAGAGTATACGACAGTACTATAGCCTACTAATTAGCTAGAAACGTTCCTCGTTCTTAAGTTTTAAAGATATTTCTACTATTATCTTCTAAATAGTAAAGACTCTAGTCGAGCGAATAGGCTAGTATAAAGTATACGCTATATAGTTCTAAAAGTTTACTAACTTTAGCGTTAGAAAGTAGAAAGAGATATACTTTATAAATTATATTATAAAAAAAAAAGAATCGTAGGTAAAAACTCGACTTTTTTTATTTTAGATTATCTCTTCTCTATTATCCGCGTTATAATATTATTATAGTATATTATAAAATCTATATTATTAACCTTAAGTAAGAAGGAGACGAGCTCGGGATAAAAAAGAATTTAGTAGTAAAAAAGTCTTCTATAGACGAATTTGCCCTTTTTTAAACTAGCTATATAAAGCGATATCTAACTAAGCGAACCTTTAGTACGAAAAGGGTACGTAAAAATTAATGCCGGTGCAAAGCTAAGGGCGCCTCCGTAACGGCTAAAGGCGTAGAGATAGAAGAATTTCGAAATCGTACGTCTACGTTAAGTATAATATATAAGCTACGCGTCCCGGGGATATAGTTCTTAGGTTAGTAACCCCTAGATCTCGTTACTAGCGACGTCTTAATTAGATTTGGTCTACGTCTAATTCCTATTGCACTCCTATCCTTCCTACTATTATCTCCCTCCCCCCCTATGCGGACGAATCTGCTTCACACGCTTCTCCCCATCTTATCTTAGCGCCATAAAAGCTTTCCACTCCGACGACTTCACCTGCTCCGGCTGACGTCTTTTCCTCATCAAACCCCACGGATCCTACGGCGCGCGAAGAGGAAAGCCGGAACTGATGGTGCAGTAGCGAGACGTGAAAGCGCATGACTGCGGATGCCCAGGCAAGGTGACAAAAGAGAGGGTCGAAAGCCGGATTCCATATCGGCGAACGTATTCTACTAGCTTTCCACTCCGACGACTTTACCCGCTCTATCCCGTCTCTAACTTG
>JAKLWX010000020.1:0-2500 GCA_022702355.1 Cercospora zeina
TCCATGTAGTAAGGTACTATCAAATAAACGATAACTGATTTAATGAGCCATTCGCAGTTTCACCGTATAGTTGCTTATACTTAGACATGCATGGCTTAATCTTTGAGACAAGCATATGACTACTGGCAGAATCAACCAGGTAACTATCTTCGGAGACCCGCGCCCCTCCTAGTGAAAGTGTCGAGCGCGTGCCGGAGTTAGTTCGAGGTCGGGGTGAACAAGTCACCCGGCGATCAGCTCCTCTCCGGGCGTGTGCCCGTCGATTCGCCCCATCACCATCCAATTGCCACAACCGAGTTCCTCAAAGTAGAGTCCGTCAAAGAAGCGACCGGCGCCCCGCGAGGGGCGATCGAACTTTAACATGTCCACCTCAAGAGGAGGCTCCCCGTCGACGGTCACGCCGTGAGGCGGATACCGGTACACAGGTGTACCCCCGAGTGCGTCTTGAATAATGATAGCCAACGGCCAATTATCCACAGACTCCTTCGGCGCCGAATGAATTCACGAATGAATCACTCGGGCTTCGGGCGCCCCGTTAGACTCGCTCTGCGGCTGGGCAAATCGATTCATGTCCGGAGCGGCGATCCACAGTTAGGAGCCGGCGTGGCGCTTCAACGAGCGATGCCAGAGGCCGATTACTAGATAGTGGACCCTGCGAGCTGCAGGCAGAAAGAAATGAACGCTGTACCACCCGCGCCGCCGCCCGCCCAATCAAATATTAGGGGGGCCTTGGCTGATCGACGGTTCGAACTGAATCGGGACCACCGACAGGCGGTTGAGGGCTGTTTCAACCCTCACGCCCAAAGCCATCAGAACCTCTAACCAAATCCTTTCGGATCCCGCATTAGATTGTCTGACGACTTCTTCTTTCTTATAGATCCTCCGAACATGCCAGGCCACGGATTCTGCGTGCGGCGGGTAGTGGCCCAGAGTAGGGTCCGCAACCGGCCACTTTTGTATAGGGACCGCCGAAAAGTCGCGAGGTTGCACCTCGCGAGAGGTGCCAAAATGCGCGCGATCGAGGGACTTGGCGAACATCACCTCGCCGCCCGCACCACAGCCCGCCGGCGACCCTCTCCCACCTCGCCGCCGCCCCCCGACCTCGCCGCCGCCCTCTCCGATCGGCCCCAAACTCGCGACGCGGCCCCTCCGGGCTCGAACACGAATGCTCCCGACCTCGCCGTCGCCGGCGGACCCCCACCTCGTCGTCGCCGGCCCGATATGTGTTCGGGGGGCACGGGATAATGGAGGGACCTGATCTCCCGTGCACCACCCCCCTCCTTCCTGGCCCAGAGTGACTCCGCGCCGCCGCGGTCCCGATCGCCCCGACGACGCGTGAGACGCCGGCTGCCACGTCTCCCGACCGAACGAGCCCTCGGACCCTCTGGAACGGGGAGAGGGGGCTCCGTCGGGGCCGTGCCGTCGCCGGGAGGGGCACTCGGGGGCCACCTGCCCCTCTACCGGCCCCGCCCGTCCGGATACGACCCCGAATGCACGCGTTCTCTGCTCGCCAGAGCCCGCGGGAGTCCCCGGGATCCGTGCGAGGTCGAGGATGACCCAACACCCGGGGGCGACCCCGCCGTTTCCCGACCCATCGGCCCGTGGGACTCGGCCAAGTCCAGCCCCGGGGGCGACCCCGCCGTTGGGTGACCCAACACCCGGGGGCGACCCTACCGTTTCCTGACCCAACGGCCACTCCGCCCACCCAACACCCCCAAAATTTTTTCCCGGCCGCGCCGCGGCCGCCGCGCGCGAAATGAGGAAGGGAAGGAGGGAGGGAGGGAGGAGAGGAGGAAGGAGGGGAGGAGAGAGGGGTTTCCCGCTGGACCCAACGCTGACCCAACAGCTGACTAAGCGACCCAACACAGTTGGGTGACCCAACGCCCGGGGGCGACCCTGCCGTTCTGCGACCCAACGGCACCTCCGATCGGCCCCAACTTCGCAGGTCGGGGAGGACGCGTGCCGCCGAGTCTGGTCTTCAACTTTGAGGTGGATCGGGCTCGAGACGGGGCCGCTACCGCCACCCAACAGTCGACCCAACGGTTGTTGGCCGTTGGGTCACTCCGGGGCGCCGTCACCCAACACCAACCCCCTAGATGACCTCCGATGGACGCCCAAAGTTGCAGGTCGGATAGCACGCGTGCCATTCAGGCCAGCCTGTGAAACGGGGGTCGATCGGGCTCGGTGGGGGCGCGTGGGAGGACCCAACGCCGGACCCAACGCCCGGGGGCGACCCTGCCGTTTTCTGGTTGCTCGGGTATCTCTGGGCGACGGTGAGGTCGATGTCCGCGATAGCGACGCCGGCGGACACCTCACCCCCAGCCCTCATACGTGTGCGAGTTTGAGCCCGAACGGCCTCCCCGCTGCCTCCGCCCAAAGGGGACCCAACACGACCCAACACGACCCAACACTGGACCCAACGCCCGGGGGCGACCCTGCCGTTCTGGGGAAAATCGAGCATCTCTCGCGCCCTACCCCTCCGACATCGTACTTGGGCTTG
>JAKLWX010000021.1:0-26273 GCA_022702355.1 Cercospora zeina
AATTTTACTGATAGTCCAGGGCGGGAATCTGCTTTGATCGATTGATAAGATTGGGGTGAGGTGTTGTACTGGGTGGAAGGGCTCCGCCATAGGTCGGATTGTGTAGGCTGAATATAGCGATAGATGTCTATATGGCCACAACCTGTGCTTCTCATCGTTCGAACTCGTCGCGTTGCGAAATTGTGCAAAGTGCGCGTAGTCTAGCAAATAGCTTCAGTTGAGTAATGAGCTTCCTGAAAAAACTTGCTATTTTCGCAGATTAGGTAAAGTCGTCTGTGGAGGACAGAACAGAGATGGGGATGGAAGTCGCTGTTGGTCACGTGAGGCTACCCAATTTCGTCGTGGTTCTTGGCAAGCCGAAGCCCACTCGCGAGAAATCCAAGTCTAACGTTTGACGAAGACGTCGACACTTTACTAACCCACAGTAACACCGCAAAGGTATCACGACCGACTCCATTGCGCGCACACTGGATACTGACTTGTGCTCGCAAAGATGGTCGCCGCAAAGAAGCACGTGCCGATTGTGAAGAAGCACACGAAGCGCTTCAACCGTCACCAGAGTGACCGCTTCATGCGTGTCGACCCATCATGGAGAAAGCCAAAGGGAATCGACAACCGTGTCCGCAGACGCTTCAAAGGCCAGGCCGCTATGCCAAAGGTGCGTTGGAGACCGAGCAATGGGGAATGAGGGGTTGGCAAAGTGAAGATGGATGAAGAGAAGGATTTGGACACTGGGCCTCGATGAAGAGATGAAAGAGCAGAGACCACAAGGCTAACAGGCGCTCTGAACACAGATCGGCTACGGTAGCAACATCAAGACCCGCCACATGATGCCTTCCGGCCACAAGGCTTTCCTCGTCAACAACACCCGCGACCTGGATCTCCTCCTCATGCACAACAAGACCTACGCCGCTGAGTACGTCGAGCCTCGGGATGAGACTTGGGCGCATTGGAATACTGACAGATACGTAGGATCGCCCACGCTGTCTCCTCGAGGAAGCGGATAGAGATTGTTGCTCGTGCCAAGCAGCTCGGTGTGAAGGTCACCAACGGCAAGGCCAAGATCACCACTGAGTCGTAAGAGGAGTTAGAAGGAGCGTCACACTTTACGCGGGCAATGAAAACAGGCGATCGGATGGAATGGCAGCATGGCGCATGTTGTGGAGCAATGGAAATATGACTTTGACATTGGACCGGCCGATTCAGTTCAGGCCAGTCGAGTCTACACAAACGCCGCCAGCGCCTTCGCTATGACAACGTGCCAGTACGTAGCGATCAAGTCGCTTGCAAAGCATCGAAGAAAATACTTGCGTGTCCCATTCCTGCGTTGCGCCCAACTCCGCCTGTGCACCTAATTACAGTCCCCAGCTCAAAGTTGCACATCGATTGTAGACTGCTCGACTGCAGCACCATAACTGTTTGGGAGCAGAGGATATCAGATCTCGTATGCCAGAGGCCACTATGCCTCCATTACATTGCCGTCTCTATGTTCCACCTCAGTGACGTCCTGTGTAGCTGCGCTCCAGTATGCCTGCACGTCCACTTTGAATTCGGACAGAGCCACGCCAAACAATTTCAGCAACGCCGTCTGATGGCTGTTCAATTCCTTGCCCTCATGACACACTGTGAATTCCTGGTCGAGCATCACCTTTCCCTTCTCCAATCTTGTCGGCATACCCCATTTCCTCACCATGACTTCCAAACTGTGCGGTAGCTGCACATCATCCTCCACAGCAACCTCGCCTCCTCTTGAGTATACCACGCCCGCAGGAACCGTGAACGTCCTCGGCGCAACAACACCCGCTCTGGCAAAATCCACCTCGATGAAGCCTTCGAAAAACTCAAGAACCTCCTCCGGCGCGTGGTTCGTGAATAGTAGCCCAACATTCCCCGCCAAATGTTCCGTCAGTTTCGACAGTCCCGGCGCATGCTCGTCTTCTGGCGCGCTTCCCAGCGCCTTCGCCATGACTTTTGTCTTTCCGAAAAACAATCGTGAGTCGGAGAAGTGCTGTCGAACGTCTTTCAAGTAGGTGTTGCGCATGTTCTCCACGCCGAACACGAAAATGTGGCCATATTCGTCTGCTGCTGCTTGGATGTTGGAGAAGAGGGCTTCGCTGCGCTCTTTGGCGGGTTTCTTTTGAACGACGGATGTGTGGATGATTCGGTTTCGCTTTGATTTGGGCATTCTGGCGGTTTTGTGGTGTGGTTGTGGGTAGAGGTTTCGTGGGCAGGACTGGAAGGCGAGAGGTATGCGCGAGCTTCGAGGCCAAAATTCTCGAGAGAATGGACGGACTCAGCTCCGGTTGAGACGAGGGCACAAATCAGGGTCTGACTCTCCCTCCACAAGGACCATTCGGATGGTCTTGTTACCATCATCTACCATCGTAATTCAGAGTCAATATGTTGACTCGCCAGACTGTGCTAACACGCAAGACGCTACTTACGCCAGCATATGACATAGGTACTCATTGGGCCGGCCTTGGATCTCGAAGACGACATGCCTCATTAGCTTCAACGAAGCCGAAGCTGATCGACTTGAGTCGAGAGCTCTATCATCGAAGTCCTGCTCATCCTTTCCATCCTCCAGTCGTTCTGACGCCATGGGACACGCACCAGCCAAAGAAGGCCGGCAACACGACCCTTCGATCCGCTTCATTTTACATGTCGATGAGCGACCATGCAGGCACTCATGTTGATGCTCCGAAGCACTTTGACCCAACTCCAGGTGCTCCATCCATCGACAAAATGTCTCTAGACAATTTCTACACCTCAGCAATCTGTCTCGACCTCTCTCACGTAGAGCTAAAAGCCACAATCAGTGTGCAAGAGATGGAAGAAGCGCTACGGAAAACGGGCGAGCAGATTCATCAGGGAGACACCATATTGATTGATATGGCATTCAACAGACGAGTAGCTTTCAGCGATTCGCGCTGGCAACACGACTTTCCCGGTCTGTCGCTGGGGGCAGTACACTGGCTCGCAGATAAAGGCTGCAAGATCTTTGGCGTTGAAGCAATAAGTCCTGCTCCGGAAAGCGAGCCGAAATTCCAAGCGCACAACGCTTGTGGAGAACGCAACATCACGCACATTGAAGGCTTGGATCAACTTGAACAGGTAGTAGGGCAAGGCAGATTCCGCTTCATAGGCTTCCCATTGAAGATTCGAGGTGGGAGTGGAGGCCCCATGAGAGCTGTTGCGTTGCTGGAGTGAAGATAACACTCTACAAATCATCTTCTTATGACGGCAGGCCAACAGAGCCGTCCTTGACAAAGCCTGCGCCAAACAGTCCCCACTGCGCGCTGAGGAGCCTATGACGAAGGCACACCTTCTGATTCTGCTCCCTCTTTGAGCCAACTGGGTGGGCGAGTGACTTTGGTGAGATGATCGCCATTCAACTCTTTCGTAAACCTACCGATTCCCTGATGGTCGTAATCTTTTTCATTCCACTCGTCTTTGTGGTATCTGACTTTCTCCTCTCCTTCTACTTCCTGCAAAGTCAAGCTGACCAGGCTGTTCACAGGTTTGCTCAGTCGGATCGCTTTGACAGTATATTCCTGCCGTAGCTTGAAGACTATTCTCCCATCATCGCCCGGCTTGGTTAGATCTACATCGGACGCATCTGTGTTTTGCACGACTTCGGTAGCCAAGGTCTTCGAATGGAAGATCTTGGGAATTCCATACCACTGCCCGGCGATCTTGTAGCGCGTATCACAGTACGACCACGGATCATCGTACACCGCCTCGGGAGCATAGACCTTGAGGTCCTCTTCGTCTGTACCGCCGTGTTTACAGGAGCCCGAGTAGAGGTTTGTGATTGCGTTGACGATCTTCTGGCGTGTAGGCGAAAGGGGAATTGACGATTCTGGGTGAGGCTCGTAATCGACTTGAGTGGATGCATTGTTTTGGCGATCTTCCTCGTTGTGGGTGAGTTTTTGAGGATCAGGCCTGGGTTCGTATGCCTTTTCCATTTGTGCGGCGTGGTCTTGAAACGGCATGTTGGTGTCAATGTTGTTTTATTGGATGAAGACTTGCTCTATGATAGGTTTCGGGATTGCAAACATGCGAAATAGTAACTTGATGCAGAGCATACTATTTCATCTACGAACTCGTCTTGCAGTGCAAAACTACCTTCCACGCGTCATGCATGATGTCAAATCGACGTTCAGCTCTTGCGAAGTTGCATCACAGCTACAAATGTATGCGCTTGCCGGACGGACGATAAGAAGATCTGTCAGTGCAAGCCACACGTACCACATGTGCGGCGTGCGTGCCTAGTCTGTGCCTGGACAGCTTATCATCTCCCACTTTTCAGTTTCATGCCATCTTCTCGACTACGTTGTTTGTCTCTCCCTTGCTGCTCTCAGAACCTGGAGCACCCTCCATCGAGTGGCGACGAGCGAAGTCCTGCAAATCCTCGGGCAAGAAGAGCTTATCAATGTCTTCGAGACTAATATTACTTGTTTCTGAGCTGATGTTAGTCTGCAGAAATCTACTCGCCAGCAATGAGACTTACCAGGATAGAAGAAGTACACAATGGGCACGAATGCGGCATTGGTGATGGTGAAGATGATGTATGTTGCCCAATCGATGCGATTGATCAGCACAGGTGTAATCATGACAATGAAAAAGTTCTGTTCAAGAGGTCAGCAACCACCAATTGTTTCAACGTGGGACTTCACTTACCCAGAGCCAATGAGCGGACACCGAGATTGAAGTTCCTCGTGTCCTGGCTTCGAGGGGTAAAATCTCTGGTCCGTACACCCATGGCACGACGTTGATCGTGCCACCAAATATGAGCATGAACTGCGAGCAAGCTTAGCAGAACCATTCACAGAACTAATAACCACCAGAACGTACCAGGAAGAAGAATGCAATAGCTGCAGATGACGTCGCTTGACGGCCAATGCTTAAGAGAATCGTGATCATCTACGAAAGTAGTTAGTGAAAGGTACAAGGACGTGTTAGACAACTTTTCGTGAGCTGAGGAGGCCTTGATATACACTTACCATCATACAGAAAGACAACAAAGCGCAGCCCCAGATCATGGTCGGTCGTCGACCCATGCGATCCAACGCCAAAGCTGGCAGTGTATTACCCACGATGAACATACATTGAACGAATCCAGCAATAAGCAGAGATGTGTTTAGGCTGAGCCCAACGTTCTGAACCAGCACCGTGGGCCTAGATGAGAATCAGTATGGATCGAGTGAATCCTTCCCACTTTCTCCAAACTCACATGTAATAAACGACGAGGTTGATGCCGCCCATCTGGTTCATAAACAGTCCAAACCACGCCAGTGCGACTCGACGAGGCGTCTGGAGGGCATCTGGCCTGAAAACTGACATGTACGACTGTCCGCCTTCGCGTCTTTCCAGAGCGACTGCAGCACGGATTGCGGCCATTTCCTCAATCACATACGGATCGTCTGGCTTCAGATCCCAGACTGCACAGATGACTTCTGCGGCCTCGTCTTCCCGACCACGTTTCGCCAGCCCTGCAGGCTGTCAGTTTTCCAATATTGCTACCGCTTCGCCAGCGTACTCACACCGAGGTGACTCTGGCAACCCCCACACGACAAAAACCACAATGATCGCGAAGATGAGCTGCAGTCCGATCGGTGTCCTCCAAGCAGCGTGGCTTTGCACATAGCTGAATCCGTAATCGATCCAGTAACTTAGAACAATTCCAACGCCAATGAACCAGATCTCCCAGCTGACGAGCCGGCCACGGTACTCCTTCTTGGAGAGTTCGGACTGATACATGGGCACCGTGCTGCTGTCGATTCCCGTTCCGAAACCCGTGATAACGCGGCCGACAATGAGGTGAGCCAGATTGACAGCGGATGTCTGCAACGTCGCTCCGATGATGATGAGGATCTGAAGTCGTTAGTGGGAGACATAGGGTCTTCTGAGACATGGGTTTCGTGAATATACCATTGCGAGCCATATCTGGTAATCATAGTCAGTAAGAGGCACGAGGATGTTTGAGACTGATATCTCGCGGTTTGATCTGCTTTCTGAGGACCAGACCCACCATTCTTCGACGCCCCAATAAGTCTCCAAGGAAGAAGTTGATGCCGCAGCCGATGAGCGAGCCCAGACAGTAGCTGCCTACGGTGATGCCGGTGATTACATCGCTCTATCGAAGTGTCAGATTTGTATGTACATTGGATCCCAAGGCGATTTGCTTACGGGATTGTTGAACTGTTCTCGAAAGAAAGGATTCTGGAGCAAGCCGCTCAGGACACCTTGGTCTATTTCCATCAGAACTTGTTTGAAAAACACATGTTCCAAAAAAAAAATTTATACTTGCCATATCCGAAAAAAAGGAATGCGCTCAAGCAGCAAATGTATAGACCCGCCCTCAAGGGCGCTCCTCTGCCATAGCAGCGTCTCATGTTGATGGAATATCAGGGAGCAAAACACCAGCGTTGAACACTCTTTGAGATTCTATCAATGATCGATGTGGAGAGAAAAAGATATCATAAAGACCTCGGATCTGCGGTTTCATAGATATATCGTACAACAACACCCTTGCAGAAATGCTGGGGAGGTCTTCGTTACGTCGTGACACACAAGAGGGCAGACCAAGAGGCACGGCATACCTTGAACGACAAGCCTGAACTTGTTTCCGGCTTGGTTGTACTTGGGAGGATGCGACCTGTGCCAAGAAGAGGAGTAGTTTGGCACTTTGCCACCCTTAGCCGGACTTGGGGCCTCTGTGATCGACATGGAGGCTTTTGTGGAGAAGCGTGCCAGCCACATGGGAGATGCAGTGGGTAATGCGTGTGTGCTACAGTGGTGGAAGTCATCTTCCGAATTAGTGTATTTGCGTGGCTCGTGGGCCTTGCATAATGCGGAGGCTTGATGGGTACGCTTTCATGCCAAGATGCGTCGCTGCTGACAATAATGGGTCAAGTAGCCTGGAAACCCTGAAGAGGTAGTGCATTGCGCTTGGAACTGCTGTCGGGAGGCAAGTGGAAAGTGGAAGCCGTTGCGAATGATTTCGCAATATAGGCCTCATCAGAGCCACGATCATTCTCCCACTGCTTCATCGCTCTCTGCTGACGGCTGCGTCCATTCTGCAAGATCTGTCGATGTCGCGTTGCTCCTGGTGCCATTCTTAAGATCGATCGCTTGATGTAATGTCAGACTGGCAGTGCCGTCTGGCGGATGCTGCTCTCTCTGAAGTGTACGCAAATATTCCTCAATATTGCGAGTAACGTTCCAGCTCAGCTCATCAACCTGCTCAGCAAGTTTCTGCACGCCAGGCGGTGAATTGTTGCTTCCAGTTCGATGCGCTCGCCACCACAAGCAGCCAGAGTAAAGGCCGCCTCCGGGAAAGAGTTCCTTATTGTCCGTCCTCATTGGTTTTCCGCAGTTCTTCACTTTCGTGAAACGCTCAATGCAAGACTTTCGAGAAATGCGACCTTTGCTGGAGCCATTTTCAGTGAACTCAACCACAGCTTCATTCTTTGACGGACACGCATTCTTTTCAAATCCAACCAAAAGTTGTAGGTTCCTATCGTGAGGCCAAGAGTCCCTGCCAACGATCTTGAAATCGTAATAATAAGTCTTCTTGTCGGTGCCACTCGCCTTCCAATGTTCGTCCACGAGTGCTTTGCAGAAGCTGGTAATGGAATTGTCGAAGACCTGAGACTCCCACCATATGCCGTCCCTCTCACACCGTGCTGACTCTGTCGGCATTGGACCAGTGCCTGACGGGAAAGTAGTCGAGGGCTTCGAGCTGGTGGACTTTTTCACAGTGGCGGTCGGTATTGGTCTTCCAGAAGACTGAGTCTTGGGTTTGTTTGTCCCAATGGCTGCCGTGCTGCCTTTCGGCCAGGTAGTGTACCCTCCACAAATGTCGGTTGTGAGTTTGGCTGAGCCTGATTGCGTTTTGGAATAGGTGCGAGGGCTCATCTTGAAAGTGCCTGTTGTTGTGGACATGTTGCAACGGCATGCATATTGAGCACCAATCTGATAAGGCACACAGCTTGGGGTCGACTTGGGCTTCAAGACCATCTGACCAAAACGCCATTCTAGAGCGCCAGCCAACGCCTTGGCCTCGTCGCTTGCCATGGGAGCGCCGGCCGAAAGCGAACAAACGGGAGTGAGGGTGGGAGCTTCCTGAATCGTGGCAGTACTTGTTGTTGGGCTTTCGTCCTCATTGTACTCTGCAAGCTTCTCACTCTCCAGACCTTGCAGCATCTCATCAATGATGATGGTGCGGCCCAGTGGACGATTATGCATGTACTCTTGTGTGATATAATCCGTCATCGCGTTGGTAGCCCACCACTCTGTGGCGTTATTGTTCTCCAACACATACTCGTTCGTGTTACTGAGTCGTCGTGATCTGAGCCCATCCGCTGTGAAACCGTTCAAGTGGAGATTGTCCATGATCTCTGAGTGAATCAATGCGTTCTCACACCACTTGTATTGGCAATATCTGGCCACTAAGTTCGAAAGGAATCCCACAATGCTTTCATCGAGGAAGATCTCCATCTTTTGATTGTCCGGACGGAATGTTGGAGTGACAGTTGCTGACTGTGTCCGGGTGGGATTTGTGGAGACTGAAGATCGTACCGAGCTACTAGTTGAGGAACTCGGTGGACTCCAAGATATGGAATGCGTGGTCGACGTGAAGACCTCTTTACATTGGGCAATTGTAGATGACGAGGTTGCGCAAGATTGGCCAGAGCAAAGCTTCCAGGTGAACGGAAATGTCGTTGTTCCGTAAGCGCAGCTCAATCTGTTCGCGATCGAGGTTGACGACGAGGTGGTAGTAGTGGTTGGCACGGTCGTCGATTTAACTGTGGAGGGCGCTTTCGTCGCATCGGGGAACAAGATGCATTGCAGTTTTCCGATGGTATTGTAGATGAAACACCTCGTAGTGTCCACTGGACGGTCCGAAAAGATACAGGTCGATGTCGTGAGATAGTCGGTAGTGCCCGAATGCACGGCAGATGGACTGTAATACGTCGCAGTTGAACAGCCTCCCACCGGCATCGTTGGCGGGATGCACTCCGCGCGTCTTCCGGTAATGTACTGAGCGTAGAGACATTTCGGAAGGTCTTCTACACATGTAGAGGTTATCCCGAAACAACCCGATTCGGAGTTCAAGCAGGGTTTTATTTGATTGGGAGGTAATCTGCTGCTGTAAGAACACCAAGAGGTACACACAAGCGACGTATTCGGTGGTGGCGGTACGCATACGAGCGACGTCGTGGGATTCTTGGTATCGTAACTAACTTGTGCTCCACCAAACCAATTAGAAGTCGTCCGGGAAACAACGGGAACCGAAGTGTTGTAATAGAGACAATCTGGCAGAGGCTTCGCGTAACTCAAGCAGGTTGACGTGTATAGCGTTGTGGAACTGCAACGCCAGCTGGTCTCTGTGGAGATGTAGTAACAGCTAGTCGTATTCACATATACCTGATTGAATAGGGATTGGGTGCAAAGTATTGGCGTGCAGATCTCCGGTGTACCTGTAGTCACAGGAGAGTCCGGAATGTCCTTTCTGTACGGCGAAATCTGCACGGTCCCTGGCCCCGTCCTGGAAGTGGGCTCAAAAGGCGGTGTCGCAGATGCCACTGAGCCACCAGAGATACCGGCTGGAAGGATAGCTTCGGCCGTTGAGGGCAAGAGTGATGTCGCCGAAGCTGGCACATATGCAGGCAGCTCTACATTCGCCAAAGTGATGACAGGGATGGAAGAATCGTCAGGAGGATTGAGCGCATCGACGCAAGCAGGCCTCAGCAGAGCCAGGAGCGTGGTGACGAGCAGGCAAAGGCCCAAGGAGGACACCATCTTGCTTTGCACGAGAGGTGACGCTCTGGAGCCCCAGAGTGCCGGGAGGGTTGCGGGCCGCCAGACGAAGACAAGTCGAAATGTATCCAAGTGGCGATGGGGCTGTGAACTGAATTGGGCTTGATCGAGAGCGATTTCTTTGTGATTCTAGCCAGGTCGTGGAAGAAGGGTTCTTCGAATGGATGAAGGAATGCAACGAGTTTTGTGCTCAATGGTCTACTCGAAGTGAATGCCCGAATGGCATGTGAGTATGTTCAAAGAATGTTCAGCTGTAAGTCAAGCTACAACCAAGCATGTGAGAATGGAGAAGTGCTGTCCGTTCGGGTTAATCAGCCGCAGACGGCATGTGAGTGCACTTGTGGGAAATATCGAGTCTGGACTCGTGAGTTCTTCTCTTTGCCTCTGTTTGCGGCTTGTTGTCCCACCTTATCAGCCTGACTCAAATGGATGCGATGGTTCCATCGCCACAGCTGGTACTGGAGCCAACTAGAGGCCAGAAAATCGGCCATGGAGAAAGGTTGGCCAGCGCGAAGTGATGAGCGTGCAGTGTCTTGACCATGTTGATGCTCATAGTACATTCCAGCTAAACTGAACAGTCCATGGCCAGATATTGTGTGGGAGGATGAAGAAGATGAGCAGTCCAGCATCTTGTTGCATCTTGGAAGTAAGTATTCAGCTTGCAGCCTCATCGCACAACTCAGCCGTGGGCTGTGATTAGCGTAGTAGCTGCGTAAACTATCATAATGATTTCACCCACCATAGTCCTCACGAATTGCGAGCGGCCAGCATCCAATTCGGCTCAATGGTCTAGTGGTATGATTCTTGCTTTGGGTAGCTCACTGCTCCGTCCTGCAAGAGGTCCTTGGTTCAATTCCGAGTTGAGCCCTCTACCGCCGCTGCCAAGGCGGCTATGCTTTTTGTACTTAGTTGTCCATGGTGATGGGTGGTGTTGGAAGACCGATTTTTTGGCATGTGAAGATTGCCAAGCAGGAGTGCGAGGCGCGTTCCCCACCAATGATAACGACGCAAAGCCAGAGCACAGAGCCCTGATCTTCTTTCGCCAGTTATACAACTTGTGTGAAGAATAGAATGTCCTGGAATGGCCAGATTTTGCCTCTTTGTGAGATGCCAAGCCAGCACGGAAGTCATGAGGCGCCAGAAGCCTGAGGACTTTTGTTTGATGGTAGGTGCGGTTTACCATAGCTCGACTTGATCACCTTCTCAATGATCTTTGAGTGATCGGAAACGCGTGAGAGGCGTCAGGATTGCTGCCGCAAGGTGATATCGCATCGGCGAAACTTTTGCCATCCAACGCCAAGAAGTGAGGTCCAGAGGTTCAGGCATTCAGGCACACGCGCATCGCACGAACGTAGCCCGTGCGCTCTGACAACCACCAGCAGACAACAGACAGACAGAAGTCTGCCACACCGCACCGAAAAGATGACCACAAGATGAAACCTCCCAAAGCAACATGTTGGACTTCATGGACTATGTCCAGACAGCGTTCGATCGCAAGTCGCGGTGGAACTTGGACAACAGCTATGCCTCCCTGACGACGACCTCGATCAATCTTCTCGACTTCCAGATCCCATCGGGCTTGAGACTGCACGTCTCGTCTTTATCCTCGCCCAACTTCGCGACATCCTACACGCTGGGCAGCAGAGGCGTGGTCGATGGGTCCTTGAGCTTCCTGTACACGAATCTGGCACTGCGAGTCGCGAGCACAAGCAGTGATGTGCCATTGAGCAAACTGGTCCGAGGATATCGGCAATTGCAAGAGCTACGGAGGCCAGAAGATATCAGTGCATCGTTGGAAGGTCGGAAAAAAGATTCTCTGCTATATGGCAGGCTGTATTTGCCCAACAGTTCGCTGGAAGCACTATATCTCCGACGAATCTCTCCCAGCCGCGTGTTCCAGATCAAATGCGTGTCGGACGAGAGATTGCCGAACGGAGGCACACTTCTGGCTACGCTGCACAACGACCAGGGCAAATACACGACAGAGTATCTCTACTCGAGCGATTCGGCCTTAGTCGGCATCCGCGGCCTGTACAACTTCGGCCACGACCCACGACGTCCCAGCGGCGAGGACCAACATGCCGTGCAGATGGACCAGATTCCCGCTCATCCCTGGGACCATCAGGGCGGGCGACTGAGCGCAGGCGCCGAAGCGTATTTCAGCCCGCTGAATAAATCCGGCGGCATCAGCACGGGATTGCGCTTCGCCACGTTACCTTCGCACACTGGATTCCCGTACACGATGGCTCTGACGGTCAATCCGCTGATGGGGAATTTATCTTCGACATATGCGGTGAAGGCTGGGCCGAATCTGGCTTTGTGCTCGCGTTTTGATTTCAATGTGTACAGCTACGAAAGCGATGTGGTTGTGGGATTGGAATTGTGGCAGCGCGAGCAAGCCACAGAGGAGAATGCGTGGGCGCAGCAGCTCATTCGGTCTGGCTGGAAGAAGACGGACGAAGATGTGAAGGGTGTGCTGAAGGCGAGAGTGGACAACCATGGCAAGGTTGGGTTGCTGTGGGAGTGTCGGTTCAAAGAGCTGCTGCTGGGTGTGGGTGCTGATGTGGATTTGAAGAAGAGCGAGAGGATTATTGGGAAGGTCGGCCTTGAAGTGAGTTATTCTAGCTGAGGAGAGTGTGGCAGTGAGTCGACGTCTACTTCAGATCCTTACCGAAGCTCGCACGGAAGTTGTGCTTGGTTGCCCCCTCAATGGAGAATATTATGTGCCTTGGGGATCTTGCGCTGCGCTGCACTACCCGTCGGCTCGAGAAGTCTCCAATCCCTAGAGAAAGCACTCCGACTTGACACCAGCCCTGTTCCTCCTCTCCTCAAGCTTCTCCGCCGACACTTGTTTCGCGACCGTCTTGCATTCCTCCACCAGATCAGCAACATTCCCGACCACGGTCTTGGCAGCCTTCAAATCCTCCTCCAATTCAACAGCACGTTCCGGCGCTTTGTCCATGTGCACACGATATTTGGAATTGACGCTCAAGCTGTAACTCATCTGACTCTCGGCGCGTGGACTGCGAGGTGGCTCGATCGCGAAGAGATTGGCCGTTTTGTCGAGGGCGTTCTCGAGGAGAGTGGAGAGAGCTGGGTGATTGTTTGACGCTGCCGAAGCGGAGTTTTGGTGGGGAAGGTGTTGAGTGGGTGTGCTGGGTTGCTGTTCGACGTCACGTGTGTTGATGTGATCTTGTTTCGGAGTGACAGATCTGCCTCTCTGCCCTGGGTCGTCCATTTGGTCGTTGTTGATTTCGTCGCCGGAGCGTTTGAGTAGTTGTGATAACTCGTTTAGCAGAGTTTCGAGTCGAGCGAGTTGCGACATCGGTTTGGCAGTGAAGATTCGTGAAGTAGGCTTGCCGGGCACAGGTGACATGAGGAGCCAAGCGGTGGTCGAGTGTGAAGTTCTGGGGGGATGGCCATCTAGACAGCTTGGTCTGATTCACCGTACAGTAGTCCAAGCGGTGTTTGCTGTTGCTGCTTGCGACAATGGAAGCCTTGGACTTCAACTTTCGGGGCGTTTCTTGCAGCGACTGATCATGCGCAAACAGAGGTTTGTCTGCTTCGAACGTGATTGTTCTCATTCTATTGGTTGTGAAGGCACAGATGTCGGGTTGAGACATTGTGGTAATTATGTCTGGGAGAGGTTCTGGCTCGGGTTGTGCCAATGCTAAGCCTGACATGAATTGCCATGCAGTAGTATACGTCAGCGTCAGCACCGGCATGCCAAGCAATATCGACTGTTTCCTGATTCGCAGTGTCCCTACGCTGGAGGGATCGCAGGTTGCCTCCTAGTTCTAGTCTACTGCTGGACGGCATTGGGCAGCAGCAGCAGCAGCATCAGCATCAGCATCATCGGCATCATCGGCATCATCGGCATCATCGGCATCATCATCATCGTCGTCGTCGTCGTCGTCGTCGTCGTCGTCGTCAACATCCCACCATCTCGGTCCAGGGCCGATTGGCGTCCGGCATCTCGCGTGGCCCGTGCCGGCAGACATCCAACTTCACGGAGGAAGGGCGGTGTATGTCCAGCCGTGTTCCGCGCGCAGCGGCAAGGAAGGGCCTGCGTGCTGGCGGTATGTGACTTGCGCGTGCCACGATGATGGAGGTGAGCCTCTCCGCCTCCCTTCGCGCGCACTGCCACAGCGCCAAACCCCCGTTGTTGTCGTTCGTTGGTGTTGGCGTTGCTGGAGGCGTCCACGGGCCACGACGGGCGCGGCGGAGATGTGATCGATCGACGCGCTCCCCAGCGGCTGCCGACCGCCGCACGGCACGGTGTAAGTCTTTCCCATCCCGTTGGCGGCGATCAGCATGTGTGACGGCGGGCGTGAAGCCCTCGTGTCGACGCCGGACGGAAGATGGGCGAACGGGCATGGCAATCTTCGGTGCCCACGCCGGCGCACGCCCTCCGCCAACCAACACCACCACCTCCGCGCAGTCGGAACATCGCTCTGACACCGCACTCGCCACAGTCTCCGCCATGCGCACGCTCTTCTCCGAGAACATCCTCTCGCCCACGCCCACTCCGGCGCCCGCGCAGAACCAGAAGAACCCCTTCGAGCTCTCCTTCGCCTCCAGCGGCCCCAGCGCGCACAACAGCTCGACGGCGTCATCGCACCACTCGCCGCAGGAGAACGACTGGCTGACTTCCTACTCCCGCGAGCAACAGCGATTCGCTAACGAGGTCCACATTCAGAGCACCCCCAGTCACGCCACGCAACATGCTTCGACACGGCCGGGCCACGCGAGGAGGAAAGGCAACCCCAAAGTGCTCTTCATGGGCATGCGAAGGTGCTTGCGCGCCCTGTCCCCAACCACGCACCCCATCGCCCAACTGACCTCCTCGCAGAAGCGGCAAATCCTCCATCCAAAAAGTCCTCTTCGAGAAACTCTCCCCTGCTGAAACCCTCTACCTCGAGCCCACCAACAAGATCGAGTCCGCCACCATGTCCTCCTTCATGAACTTCGAGTCATCAGAAATCCCCCCCAACATCCCCTACCTCTCCCCCGACTTCGACCGCGAAGCCCTCTTCGGCGGCACCACGGGCTCCATCATCTGGGTCCTCGACATGCAAGACGAATACTTCCAATCCATCGACGCCCTCATCAAGACCGCCTCCTTCATCATGGACCACTACCCGCGCCTCAACTTCGAGGTCTTCGTCCACAAAACCGACGGCCTCTCCGAAGAATACAAATACGACACCTTCCGCGACGTCCGCCAACGCGTCCACGACGAGCTCTCCGACGCCGGCTACGCCGACCGCTCCGTGGCCTTCTACCGCACCAGCATCTTCGACCACTCCATCTACGAAGCCATGAGCAAAGTCGTGCAAAAGCTCCTCCCCCAACTGCCCGCCATGGAAGCGCTCCTCAACAAACTCTGCTCGACGTGCAAAACCCAAAAAGCCTACCTCTTCGACACCGTTTCCAAAATCTACCTCGCCACAGACACGAGTCCGACCTTTTTGAAAGACTACGAGGTCTGTTCGGATTACGTCGATGTCATTGTCGACATCAAGCAGATTTACGGGTGGCACGGTGGGTGGGAGAAAACTTCTGCAGCAGTGGGCGAAAGTCTCATTACGTACGACAAGAGCGGAAACACGTACATCTACGCGCGGGAGATGAACGAGTGTGTCTCTCTCTCTCTCTCTCTTCCTTTTTGATCTCTCGTGTCTTCTTGAGTGGCAACAAGTTTGGCTGACATTGGCATCCTCTCTCCCTCCAGATATCTCTCCCTCATCTGTGTCATGGGCCAAGGAAGCACGGCAGACAAACGCGTTCTGATCGACTACAACGTGAGCATACTACACGACGCTCTGCAGCAAATGTTCGCGTTATGAAGGGGGTTGCTAAATGGCTCGATGAGGGACGGGCGGTACATAGACGACGACGACGACTTCATCACACTTCGAAAATCGTAATTGATGACAGTCAATGTCTGACAAATTATAGACACACGACTTTGAAAATGGGCGACCAGGTAAAAAAAAAAAGCCAAGTACTCGAAAAAGAAATCTCATGTCCAGATGAACAGAAGCTCCAACATCGACCCATCGGTACTCGTGCCAAGATTTGTCCATCGCATTATCATCACTACGCCTGCGCTGTATACTCAAGATGGTGTTCGGTGTGCTGACTGTAGAGGGAAGGGGTGTCGTGTCGGCTGTGCTCGTGTCCAACGCCAAGCCTGCCAACGTGACCATGTGAATTTGACGCGCATGGTCCATTGTGGGGTGTGTCGCTGCTGGGAATGAGACCTTCATGCTGTGCCGCTATGCTGCCTTCTTGCATCTCCTTCTCGTCAACGTGCCGTGTCTCTCCGCATGTTCTCGGCCGGCATCTCTTGACAGTCTTGATCGAAACAGCATACTGTGCTTTTTTTTTTCCAGTGCATCCCATAGCCTACATTCCCAACTCCCAACTCATGCCAGAAGACATCCCCGCCAGCTTCGATGGGCCCATTATAATCCCAGACTGGATCGTGGGATGACCATTTGACGGTACGATAAACCCCGCCACGCCTCGCTGTACTGTGCTTCTGCGTGCATACCATGGTCTATCGGAATCTGGCAGAGCATCGGCCCATGACTTCGCCTTGGCACACTAGCTCTGCACTGAACTCGGAACCATCGAGGGTGAGGTAAATGTCAAAGTATACCCGGTAAAATGTGCCTTGCGGGGTATCCATTCGTTCAAAGTCCTTTTCGAGGTTCTTTCGGCTGAGATCGGATGTGAGCGTGACGACCTCCTTGATGCCTGTGAAAATGGTTAGCATACAGCCTCGAGTATGTGGTGCACTGCGTTGAAGCGCAGGCCGCGAATGTGCTCACGAGGATCCTTGGTATACTCCGGGCAAACGTCCTCGTCGCAGGCGTATAGAACATCCTCATACATCAACGTTGCGCCTGGCGCGACTTGTCTGAAGAAAGAGACCTTGACAGGCTCGCCAATTTTCACCCTTTGCCCTTTTTGCACGAATATCTGTCGTGTGTACTTGCAGCGGTCCTTACCATCGAGCGAGGGCACACGGTATTGCTCGGGGTGGTGTCCTTCTTTGAATGGCTGCAGCGTGGCCATGAGATAATGCCTTCGTGCCACACGCGATGTAATGACGCGCTCCGTGATACCAGCTGTGACAGCTCCTTTGACAATGGCCGCAACGGAATCCATAGGTCGCACGACCTTGTTCTGGAATTGCGGCGGCACGTGAAGCTTGATCTGTTGGAAGAGATACTCCGAGGCACCGAAACCTCCAACCACGAGCACGTTCTACCTCAGATTAGCCACATATCAGCGACACGGAATCGACGAGCTCATACCTGTAGCGCTCTGTTCTGCGCTTGAATCGCAACGATCTGGTTCCTAACCAGCTCCAAGATGCGATTGACGACGGGCTCGAAACATTGCAAGATTTCCTCGTTAGTGAAAGTCATGTAACCTTCCTCAATGCCGGCTTCAGGGAACTCGGCCTCGATTCCCACATCCACGGCCCACTTTTGGCCATTGTTGCGGAAGTCTGCCTTGATTCTGTTCTCGAAATCCATGATGCATTTTGCGTAGACTTTGCCTGCAGTCTTGGAGCCATCGGGGAGCTTCATCTTCCTGATCTTGGCTCGCAGAATGTTGGAGAAGTTCCTGTTCAACGCTGTTGATCCGCAAGAATCTCCAGAACCGGCAGTACATTCGGCGACGGTAAAGGGCGACTCTTCTTCGACTTCGTATGCGATCAGATCGACAGTACCTCCACCGCAATCGACAATCAAGACTGCGTCATGCACCTTCAGGTTCAAAAGGCCCGTCTTTGAACAGAACATGGCTGCGGCTTCGGGCTCGGAGATGAGCGTCAATCGGTTGTCATTTTCGTCTCGCAAGAAACCAGCTTGGATTGCCGCAGCCCTTGTCGCTGCCTTGCCAGCATCGTTCCAAATAGCCGGAACTGTCAAGAAGTATTTGATGTTGCGTTCTTCTCGGTTGAAGACCTCGCCGAGCGTCTTTTGTAGTTGGTTGCGCATCGCTTGCCGCAGTTTGAACAAATAGTCGGCGGCGACGTCGATTTCCGACTTTCCGGGTGGGAGCGGCGGCAGGTTGATAGGGTCGATATATGTGTTGCCGGAAAGCATGAGCTGCAGCTTGAACCACTCCACTTTCTGGACGCCTGGTTTCGGATAGCCGGTGGGTGCGAGGGCTTCGGCGATATCTGGCCCCCATCCTACCACCTGCTGGTGCTGGTCGTAGTACAGGACGGTTGGGATCTATCGGGCTGGTAAGCACGGTGGCCATGGCACGGTGTAGGTGGAGACTCACCTTCTGCTTCGTCTGCGTGCCCGCCCCGGGCCATTCGACAATGATATCTTCTTTGGCCTCGGTGTTGGTGGCAAAGGCGAATGCTACACCGGAGAACGTCGTTCCCTGCCGTCACGGTCAGTGCTTGCGTCGTCGGTCGGTCGGCCTCGAGCAACTCACAAAATCGATTCCGACGATGAGCTGGGCTTTGCTGCGAGAATTGTCGCCCTGCACCTCGTGGCGTCCATTGTTGTAGGAATGCACGGCTTGCGGTCCATAGCCGTAGCCCGCTTGACCTGGATGCGGCTGGCCCATGGGGTAGCCGGGTGGAACGGGCTGGCCGTACAGCTGCGGCTGATGCTGCTGCTGCGGTGGGTAGCCGTGGCCGCCGCCGGTGTTGATGGGCGGAGGCATGGGACTCGACGGCCTGCCTTGGTTAGGATGTCCCGGAGCGCCCAAGTTCCCTCCCTGATTGGCGTACTGGTATGACGGTGGGCGGCCCAAAGGCTGGCCGTTGGTGTTCATGGCAAGCGCGGTCGACGCGGTCGAGGACGGCTGCGAAGCAGCGGCGGTGGTGCTGGAGGAGGCGCCGTTCGAGGCGACGGCAGCGGTGCTGGCGGGCGGGTTGGAGGTGGGCGAAGTGGTGCCGTTGGCGGAGGGCGCGGGAGCTGAAGTCGCTGACGGGGCGGTGGGGCCGGCGCGAGACGACGGCGAGGGGCGGTTGGCGGGGGTGGAGAGGGTGGTGGTGCTGCCTGCGTTGGAGCTCTGGCTGCCGGCGACGGAGTTGCTGCTGCTTCTGCGTGTCGAACCGACGAGTCGTCTGAAACGCGAGTTCATGGAGGACATAGGAAAGAGCCGGTCATGGGCAGCAGCGTCCCAGATGAGACGTTTGGCCGGAAGCAGCAGCGCCCACGCGAATGCGAGTGAGCAGTGTGGCGGAGCGGCGGAGAAAGGCCGCAGCGCAGGCGGCAAGGCGAGGATGTGTCTGATTGCGGGCTGCGACAGCGTCGATGGTGGGCGTTGGAGCCGGGGGGGGCCGCCGAAGGATATGCGTGGTGCTTGCGCGGCGAGCTAAGGCTCCACGAGGCGGCGACAACGGATGGCGCGACGAGTGCAATCGGATGCGATGCGATGCGTCAAACGACCGACGGGCAGACGGGCAGACGGGCAGACGGGCAGGCAGGCAGACAGCAGCAACACCGCGACAAGGCTCGCCGCCCGCCCAAGCGCCAGCGCCCGAGTCCCGCCAAGCACGGCTATCGTGCTCCTCTCATCACCAGCCTCAATGTGCTCCACGATGATGCGAAATCGCCTGCGCCGTTTCATGAGACTCCCCGGTCCATCGCGCACCACGATTGCCTTCGCGCCCAGAATGCGGTGCGGTGGTCGTTGTGACATGTGCTCCATCACATCGGCAGGGATCGGTGCGCTTCACCTCTCTTGCCTCTGCGGACGCCGCCAGCCATTCCCTGTGACTACTGTGACCGCGGCGCTGGTGACGAGCTCGCTGCGAGCGTGCCTCCCACGCCTGCTCTCGCCTGCTCTCCCCCAACACGAGCATGATGGCTGAGGAACAACGTGCTTTTGGGCGCAGCACCTAACTTAGCCTCTACTAGCCTTCAGCTGGTCCGGGGCGGGCCATCAGCTCATCATGCTAGTACCTGGTACATAGCCTTCGGCTGGCGGCGTCCCGGTCTGCACTTCATCTGCAGGCGCTCCCCACCCAGCCCGCTGGCTCATCCCCAATTTTCACTTCGCGTGCGAATGACAGACAGCCATGTCCCGAACAACGCGCGCAATCTACATTGCACCGGCGTCTATGACTTGCTCTTGAATTGCTCCGTTCAGAACAAGGCAATGGCTGCGGCGTGGATTCTGCGTCCATGTCTTGGCATAGACGGAACGACCAAGCTTCGCATCTCACCCACCAATACCTGCCTGACACGGACAGCCCAGGGGCCCTCCTACAGATGATACGCGTGCCATCTCGCTCGCCTCTTCCGCGGATGCGAAGGACCGATTCCGATTTCGTTCATGTGCTTCCTTGAAAACTCCTTCACTCAATTTCCGTTACGCACGCAAGCCTCCTGCACACAGCAGGCAGTCTCACAATTACAGCGAATGCCACAAGACGGGAGCCCGAGACCATCCAATGTCTCGGACGGTGAACGACGAAGAACACACAGCACCTCAACCTCGTGTCAGCCACGCTCCACCAGATGTTCCGCCTCATCACGCAACTACTTAGTGCAACCATGACCCTCACGAGGAACCATGTGCCAGCGAAGCTGCCGAGGCAAGACATCGTCGTCATCCCTCCTGCTTGAGCAACGCTTGAACCTCCGACGCGGACAGACGTTGACGTGTTCCAATGTCCCTCGATACGATCATGATACGCCCAAGATTTGTATTTCTCGAAACGCCAGGCAACACGGATGAAACATTGTGGGCTGCTGGCGTGTCAAGCGTAGCTGTCGACTGTCGGAGGCCCTGGTGGGCGATGGAATGTGAGCCAGACTGTTTGACGGAGATCCTGATCCGCACCAGATCCACAGTGTCGGTCGATAAAGGAACATACTCCGGCGGCACAGGCAGTGTTTGAGACGGCCAACGTGAAGTGCATCATATTGAGTGCGGGGCTGATTGTTCTTGTTTCGAAGTGGTAGTTGAAGTTTCACGGGCAAACCATCAAATTTTGACGACTTGCAGTGAATTCTTCAGGGCATGGTTGCGCCGGTTGCGTTGCGGAAGGCGCCACCCTGGCTCCTGGCAGCGCCACCCTGCAGCTTACGAAGTCCGCTCATTCCGATTTCGTCGACGCCGGCCTCATCATGCTGTCCCTCGAGCTACCTCCTACTCGACAAACGATTCGGAAGCTCGTTCCGTGGGGCTCAATAGCGCGCGCCAGGGACGACGCATGAGCCGGCCCACTCGAATGAACATCCGAACCACACCGATCTAACTCAAGCGGTACGACAGCAAAGTAGCCCTCTACCAATGATCGGAACGGTTCACAGCGGCAGCCACCAAGTCCACACTTTCCTTGGGAACCTCGCACGGCGCGCCAGTGGTCTAGCCCGGTGTGAACAATCCACTGGCGCCCAGAATGCCTTTCGACTGCGAGTCTAGGCCTCGTCAGATGCGAAAGCGAGTTGTGGTCTGATCAGTGCAGCCTCGTTGCATCCAACGACCACTTTTTGTTCTCCTGCACTTCGACGAACTGTTTCTCCGTCGTAGTACCATGCCACAATCTCTCTCCCCCCCCCCCCACCCCCCCGGGCGCGGCCTTGAATGCCGCGGCATATCGCGGCATATCGCGGCATAACGCGGCATTCTACCCTTTCGGACTTGACAGGCTGATGTGGCGACTACGGCTAAGCTCACCAAGAAAAGAGCTTGCTCGAACCAGCGACCCAGATTTGTGTCCGAACGGTGCGGACAGCCTGCAAAGCTCGCAATGAGATACGACGATACCATGACCGGGCCGCTCAACTTGAGCCTCGTATAATTGCATCTCGCCTGATTTCCGCATGGCGTGGCGTGCTGAGGATGAAGAGACAAGCGCTGCGAATCGCACTTGTGCTCAAACGGACCACAATATATGGCATGTCCGCATCCGTGCGACCAACGTGCTTGTATTTTGCAAGAGAGGCGAAATTGCCGATGCCAACTACATGATTTGTAAGGTCGCTGTTCGTATCGTTACGTGCGACGCCAGAGCGGCTGTGCCACCACCCATGCTGTCTGTGTCTACGTGTGAAGCACGAGAGATCGTTGAGATCATCTTCGTTTGAGATCCGTAGACCTCGTGAATGGATTTCAATTCCACAGCTACATACTCTCGAGGTAATATTCTTAGTCGAGTTATGAGCCATGCTTACGCATCTCCTTCGAGTCAATTAGTCGTTTCGTCGCTGTCTGGCCGCAGTCTGATTCGATCGCTCGCTCCTACCCTCTCTCCATTTTTATCATTTTCTGATTCCGGTCCAACATCTCACCAACGGCTTGGGAGAGGGATACATTACCTCGCTTCTGCTTTTTGCGAATGGTTCTCATGCCGTCCAGGCCGTTCTGTTTCGTGAGGTTGTCGCTGCGCCTTGCATATGTCCAAGTGGCTCAATCATTGAGTGGGTATCGGTATCGCGACTCGCCGCCGATCGGTGCAGTATTCTGAGCCCGCGTGCCCGTGCTTTTGGTCTGGCAAGTTGCTACACTGGGTAGTCATGTTAGATCAATTGTATGCTGCTGCATCTCGGCGGAGATGCAGAACTGTCCCAACCCATCGTTCAATCAGCAGCTCCATTGGCGATTGGTGTACTACTCCCGTTCACAGACGCAGACTGACGGCGCTTAGCAGGATTTTGGTTCTCCTAAAAGTCAAGAGTCAGCTCGGAGGGCTCATTATCCCCGTACGCTGGCCGTAGACCCAGCCAATCTCTTAATGACGCGTGCACTCCGATCACTCACGTCCAAGCCTGCATTCGTGAAGCTACGCTTCTTCTCGAGAGGCTCTTTTTTCGCTTTCTTCTTCTTGACGGGCCGAGTCTCGCCCGCTTCGAAAAGGTCCGGTGGGAGCTGATAGCTGTATTGTAATTAGTGTGGTGCAAAATGCCCAGGTGGTGCGGACATACTCTCGGTGGTACTTGATCTGTACCGAATGCACGTCAGGGTTGTACCCCGGCCAGGTCATCACGTTGGTCTTGAAGTCGTTAACCGAATAGGAAATGTCAAGGTTCTTCTCGCCTGTCGTACGTGTTAGCAAAAGACGCGCTGCTTGTATCTCGAGCGTCGTTACCTTTATTCAACTCGATGCCGAGATAGAAGGTGGTGGTCCACAGCTCCAGCGTGCTGTCTTCTTTCTTCTCGCCCTCCCCGTTGGTCGCATTCAGCTCGTTCACAGCGTCAGCATTTCCCTCAGCAGCAGCCTGCTGTTTTACATCTGCGGTCTCTTCGGTCGTAGTGGTCTTGTCGACCAGACCTTCCAGGCCTCCACCCATCACGCTTTCGATCTCTTGCTCATTCTTACACTTGTGGTGTCGCTCGATGCCCTTGTTGAAAGGCTGCACAAGCTTAACTTTGTCAGCGCTGTCCTCTATGCCCTCGACCAATTTGTAGCGGAGGCGCGATGTGACCAAGCCAGACCATGCCTGCTGCTCTTGCTTGGACCTGGACGCAGTCACGACGACAATGTAGTGCTGATATGCCGAAGTGAAAAACTCGTGCTTGACGAAAAGATCGCGCCACTGCTTCTTGCCAGCGTATATCTCAGTCATGATCTCGTGACCTCGGTTGAGCTCGCGAAGAATGACGGTTTTGGTAGACCGCGTGATAGTGTGAGTGGCGTTCATGACGGGGTAGGCCGGCGTGATTACTGGCATCAGATGTCGCTTGTCGCGAAAGTTCTTGCTCGGGTCCCACTCTTGCTGATTGAGCGAAGGGCCTTTCTCGCGCGGCTGCAGGTATATAGGCGACGGCCACTGCCAGCTTTTGACAACCCAGAAGAATTTCGCGACAATCGATGATGCTGCCGCCTTGGGGTACAACTGACAGACTCGCGCCACCATCATTGCGTAAGCGACACCACCGGGGTAGCCATAGACGTTGCCGTAGAGGCCACACTTTTGTGCCCAGATTTTGATGGCGCGAACCGCCACACGGAAGACTCGAGCTTGTGGAACCAACGACAAGATCTTGTTGGTGACTCGCGTTCCATTGATGCACTTGAGATCGGTTTCGCTCAGACTTCGAAGCAGCTCTGTGTCATCGAGCGAAAGGCTGACAGGGACTTTATCCTTGAACAGTGTACACCAGATCAAATCGATGGAGATGCCCTCGATTTCCGTCTTGATGATAGGCACTGCAATGCCAGGCACAGGCACAAGCTCGGTAAGATTCTCGGGTGCGACTGCGTCACGAATCATACTCGGCATGTGTTCGAAGAAATCCTCGCGTGTGACATGCTTTGGGCCAACCATCAGAGTGTCGATATCGGATCCAGGGCCGTACACACCAAGCTGGTAACTGCCATAAGGCGAGATCTTGCCGCCGGCCTCCTTGAGGAGCTCCGGATTGAGCTTTTTATCCCGCCCGACCTTTTGCACAAGCTGGACGGCCAACTTTTGCAAAAGCGCCAGTACTTGTTTCCTACGCCAATTATTAGCTCTTTGCGCTTCAGAACCAGACTAAATATGGCACCACATACCTCTTTTCTGTACCCTCCTGCGACTCGAAGTTGTTCTGCGCCTTCAACTCGGCCATCAACATGTCGTTAAGCTCATTGTCGCGAGGCTTGGGCAGATCGGTGGATAGCGGCGGACTGACGCCCAGGTACTGGGAGGTCTGCTCGGCCATGTTGGCGGCGGCGATGAAGGAGACTAGGAGAAATCGGAAGTGGTGGTCTGCGCGGTTCAATGTTTCATTGGAGCAGCCAGGCGGCGCGAGCTCTCGAGGAAGTCGCGCAGGTGAAGGAGATGGCGACAGGACGAAATATGGATACGGACGCGACCAGGCCGAGTTGAACTGCGCGCAGCCGCACAGTCGCGTTGGTGGGCGAAGTGGACGGACGAAGATGCAGGGCAAGTGCGCGTGAGAAGCACGACGTTTGAGCGTTTGACTAGTTAGTTTAGCGCAGATCCGGCACTCGGCTGCGGACCCTGGTCGGACCGCATTCACTTGCCCAGCCACGTTCACCGACTTGCATGACGCGACACGCGACTCGAACTCGCACAACATGTGAATGCACCGTCGTGCGCCAACACACGCCACGCGTCGCTCAGATGAAACCGAGATGTTCTGCTGCCGAATACCGACATCCTCTCGGCCAGCATACGAGTGACCATCACAAGCGAGCCTGGTCAACAACACCAAGTCCAGACTGCAATTCGGGCTGTCATTGCCAAAATCTGTGTACAGCTCAATTAGAGGCAAAGAAGTCGCGCAATCGCTGATCCAGCCACTTCACGTCCTCAACTGACTGCCCAGGTCCGCCGGCCCAATGGCCCCAGATGCTCTCGAAGGGAACACATTTGCCAACTCCAGGCCTCATGCGCGCAACCTCATCCTCACTGTCCTCGGGAGCTGTGTGCAAGTCAGCGAGGCGGTTCACAATTCGGTCCTGCGGCGCGACCTACGAAAGTACAAATCGGTTCTGCCAGGCAGCACAAGAGCTTTCGCCTTGATGCCCTTCATAGCTGCATCGAAATCGCCTGAGACGAGTCAGTAACGCTAACAGAATCATGCTCTCTTGCAAATATCACCATTGTACGGGTCTTGCTTGGAACAGTCACCCGCCTGCCATGTGTAAAGCATGGCGACCATATTATCGGGGTCCTTGGACAACGCCCATTCCTCCCAGAAGTTGACCATGAAGTCCTCAATGTCTCTAAAACCTAGGACGCTCTCGTACAATCTCGCGCGATAGAAGGCTTGGCTGAAGCCCCAGCCGGAGTAGACTCTTCCCAGCGCTTTCAGGCCTACAATGCGCTCATGGTCGCTCCAGGCCCGATACTGGTTGATGGTCGCTTCGCCTTTGCAAACGCCTCCCGAAGCGATGCCTTTACCTCCTAGCACAGCCACTTTGACTCCTTCGAGCATGGATTGGTTGTGGAGCGAGGTCTTTGCGGATCCGCAGAATGGCACGATCAAGTCCATGAAGTCTGGATATTGTGTCGCCCATTGGTATGTCTGGCCAGCGCCCATGGACCAACCGAGGACAGCCCGGGCATGGCTGATGTTGAGTTTCTTCGTGACCAACTCGTGCTGTGCACGAACATTGTCGTAGAAAGTGACTTCCGGCCAAGGCCTGATGTCCTTGCGATTGCTCGGGCTAGTGGACTGGCCATTGCCGAACAACGCTACTATGATAATGAAATATTCCGCTGGGTTCAAGGTCTTGTCACTGCCGACCAGCCACTCGTTATCCGCGATGGCTCCAGAATACCAGGTGGGATAAATGATGGCTGGGTTTCCAGGCTTGCCAAATGTCTTGTACGCAATTTTCGCATCGGGAATGACGCCTCCATTCTTGAGTCGGAGATCTCCGAGCGAGTAAGTCGAGACGTCGGTCGACATATCGTTCATCCGCTGTTCCAAGTCGGCTACTTTGTTTGACAAGTCTGGTGGGTTCTCGAATGAGTGGCTGCTGCGCAATGTGT
>JAKLWX010000022.1:0-40107 GCA_022702355.1 Cercospora zeina
AAGACGCTTTTATAAACTATTAAAGAGCGTAGTACTTATTAGACGTTGCTTTTATCGCGCTATTATCGCAAGTTCGATTATTAAAAAGAGATAAGTATCGCGAGGTATATAGTAAATATACGCTTAAAATTCGGTAGCAATATAGATATAGCAGCGGTTAAGGTAGTAGTTATTATAGTAGAAGCTAAGTACGACGAATTCTAGCTTTAGGTATACTAGAAGCTTAGTACGCGGCTATTCCTACCTAGCTACTAGCTTACTTCTATACGTAGAGATTAGCTTCCTATACTATAGTTAGCTACTATAGTTAGCGATATTATATAATATATCGCTTACCTAATATAGCGTATACTAATATATACGACTATATATAGATAGTAATAGCTATAGACGTACTCTAGAGCTAGAATCTATCGTATATATTACTTAGATTAACCTTACTATCGCCGGCCGAAAAGAGTAACTACTATATACTTATACCCTCGACGACTACTCGTCTACTCGTCGCTAATAGTTACTTCTTAGCTTATACTATCGACGACCGCTTATCTCCTTAGTATAGACGGCTACTTCTTAGCTTATATTATCGACGACCGCTTATCTCCTTAGTATAGACGATTGCTTTTTAGTTTATACTATCGACGACTACTAGTCTCTTTAGCGCTAACGGTTACTTCTTAGCTTATACTATCGATAACTACTCTTCTTCTTAGTATTAAAGTAGTATCGATAATTATTTCTTTTCTTCTACTATTATAACGACTCTATTCCTTAATATAAAGGTAGGCTAGAGAGTCTATTTTTCTATTCTACTACTATATTACGACTACTTAACTAGTAATACTATAGAGTACTAGTAAGTCTAGCTCTTTCCCTTTTATAGTATTTTATATATTCGTAGAGAACTTTAAATAATAAAATATATATACTATAGTCGATATTATCTATATAATACCTAGATATAATCTATATTATAGTAAATATTTGCGTCTATTACTAACTTACTATATTCTATAGAGTAGCGAAAGCAATTATAGCGTTCGCGTAACTATAACTTCTACTAGGTAAAGATCGGTAGAAGTATCCCGATATAGTAGTAGAATGCGATATAGTTCTACTATATAGCGCTATCGAACTCTAACTCTCCCCTTATAGGCCTATATATTCTAGCGGTCGTATACGATTTTCTAGTACTCCTATCTACTCTAGCCCTTCTCTCTCGTACCTCTACCTATCTACTCCTTTTAACCCTTTAATATCTCTATTTATACTACTCGATACCTTCTCTTATTTCTTAAGCGGACTCTAATATAGAGTTTAACTCGAGCCCTTCTCTACGAGTATATCCTAATATAGATACTAATATACTACTATTAGTACTACCTCTACGTATAGGAAATAAGGCTACTAAGTAGTAGCGAATACGGCTACTAAAAGCTATAGTACTAAACGACGAGTCTTATAGGAAGGTAGTAGTTTTATAGAAAAAAGCGATAGCTATAAGGATAATATAGTAACGAACGAGAGCTAGTAAGTCTAGTATCTCGAAAAGATAGTTAATACTAGGGACGGCAGCCTTCCGAGAGATTCGTAAGCTTTAGCGAACGATAGCTTTATATATCCGAAGAGTCTCTTTTTAGTATATTATCCGCGAGATTATAATAGATAGAAGTAGTAGCGATATTATTAGAATTTAGGCAGTAGTACTTAAATACTTATAAGAAGTAGCGGAGGCATTTCTCGTTATAGAGTTCGAGATTTCTAACCTTCTAGCGATCTACGCAAAGCGCGTTACTCTATAAGTAAAGGATATATACCTATATAGTTATTTACGCTACTAGTTTACTAGCTAGGATAGAGGAGGGAATAATAATATAGGTATATAATACTAGGTTACCGACTATAATTGCCGACTATAAAGAGCCTAGTATACGTTACTATACTTAGAAGCTTAGAATTAATATATGCGGCGCGGGTAAAGCCGTAGCTAGCGCGCTAGCGAGCCTAACGTCTACCTTAGCTAACTTATATACCCTTACTAAACTATTAGTAATACTACTACCTCTACTACCTTAGAACTTATTAGCGGTCGCGCTTTATTAGCTTATTATTATCGCCTTCCTTTTCTATATCTTCTAACGAGTTTTCGTATTATATATACGAAGGATACTACTACGTACGTTAATCGTAGCTTAATCGACTACTTTTCTCTCGGCCCTCTACGTATTTATAATAGCTTAACTTCCTACTAATAAGCCTAGCTAGTTCGCCGAGTAATACTTCTCTAGCCGAGATATAGCGTCTGCTTCTCCTCTATTTAGAAACTCTTCCCTACTCGAAAACCCTCTTATAGATAATAGTAATATCGATCCTAGACTTCTTAGTAACTAGGCGCCCTCTTCTAGCTAACGTAGCGCTTCTACCCCTCCTCTCTTAATTTCTAACTCCTCCGCTTATAATAGTAACGACTAAGGGGCTACTAGTAGAAACGACTAGAATAGTTCTCGCGGAAACGCGAATAGCAATAATAGAAATAACGAAGATAACGTCTCCGTTATTAATATCGATAATAGTAATAGCGAGGAGAGTAATAGCGACGAGAGTAATAGCGACGAGAGTAATAGCGACGAGAGTATTATACCGCCTACCCCTCCCTTTTAGCTTTCTAGAAAGGCTTTATATAAAACTATACTAGGCGGTCGGCCTCGTCTTAATAAGTAGAAGCTCGCTTACTAAATAGCTTATAAGAGATAGATCGAGAGAGATAATATAGTAATAGTAGTAGTAGTAGTAGTAGCTAGAGGAGTAGTAGGTAGAAAACGATTACTAGGTAGAAAACGAGTAGCGAAAAAGAGACTAGCTAGAAAGAGAACGGCTAGAAAAGCACCGGCTAAAATAGTAGTAGTAGATAGAGAAGGTCTAGCTCGTAGAGCTAGTATACGGAAGACTTATTACTATAAGCTAGGTAGTAAGTTATATAGTCGGTATTTATAGTTAGTATTACTAACTTATACTCTAGCTATCGCGCTCTAAGAGATCCGTAAGTACTAGAAGTCTATAGATCTACTTATACTAAAGCTACCTTTTAGCTATCTCGTTCGCGAAGTTTACTACGATATTTTTAGAGGCTTAGCTATTTCTTAAGGAGGTTACTATTAGTAGGCGAGCGCCCTTAGTACTCTATAGGAAGCTGCCGAGAGTACTCTAGTCTACCTCTTCTCGAGTATATATACTCCTAGTCGTTCTATATTCGATCGATATTAACTATATTATAAGTACTAACGTTACTGCGATTTATATAAAGCGAGTAACTATTTAGTAGAGGGATATAAAGTTTATTATTAGCCTACTCTCGTCTTAGGGAATTAATATATTTAGTAAGAGATAAATCTCTATAGTATATATAAGGAAAATCGTTATAACTATAAAGGGCATATATAGTAAAAATTAGTATAAGTAGAGAGGTTACTATAGTCGGCATTCGTAGTCGGTATGCTTATAGTTGCTCTAAAACGTATAATTTGCCGCATTAAATTAAATATACCTTTAAAACCCGTCGCTTTCTATACTTTCTACTTCCTCTAGTTTCTATCTATTTATAACCCTCGATTTTCTATACTATATTCTATCGAATCTTATATTTCTATTAGGACCTATCTTTAAACCTATCGTTAGACCCGAGTCGGACCTATTTAATACCTATATTTATTAGATAGGTCTAGAACTAGATAGGAACCGGCTAGGACCCGACCTAACTATTATAGTTCTATATATTTAGGTCCTAGACCCGACTCGGACCCGTCCCGACCTATTCTAACCTCTAGCTATACTTAGCCTACGTTTTACGTATACCTCGAAATAGAAGTCTAACTAGAACTAGCTAGTAAATATAGACTCTCTATTAGAGATAATACTACTAGGTATACCTCGAAGTCGTATAACTTTATTAAGTAGGATATCCGTAAGCTCTACGCTTATATAGCGCTTTATCGTCCGAACGAAAGTTACTATCTTAGAATAGCGGTCGATAATTATAAGGATCGCGTTAAATATACGACTATTATACTTACTTAGAGGAAGGTCTATAATAAAGTCTATAAATAGATCTTTCTATAGCCGTTCTAGTAGAGGAAGCGTAACTATCTCGCTATAGGGACGGTAGCGCCTCGCTTTCGCCTTCTAATAGCTACTATACGATTCGACGTATTACTTAACGTCCTCGTTAACTTCTAGCTACTAGTACTTTCTCTTAATAAGTTCCGTAGTCTTATCCTTACTAAAATAGCTAGCTAAGAAGTCGTCGTAGTATATACGAATTACTTACGTTTATAATATAGGGTCGTAGGGAAGGTATAATACCTCTTCGCGATATATATACCTATCTCGAATAGTATACTTATCGCTTTTGCCTCTATTACTCTCTGCCTACGTATATAGCTCCTTTACTATCGAGTCTAGCTAGACTATCGTAGCTACGTACCCGATTACTAGGTCTAAGGTATTAGCGTATAGCCGTTTCTCTATAATAATAGCGCTAGTAACTCGTATTAGTAGCGCGAATCTATACGGACCCGGCTCGTAGCGTTCGGGGCTAGTAGGCTACGTCCTATTAGCTACTTTCGTTACTGCCCTCTAGTTTACTATATACTAGCGGTCGTAGGCGGCCTTAATACGGTTTATAACCGGTCTACCTACTCGGAAGTCGCTCTAAACTTAGAGTTTCTACTATAGCGATAGTAATAGGTTATTTATTACCTGCGTATCTCTTACGTAATCGCTACGCCTCGATAGCGCGTCGGCTACGTTTAGCTTTCCTACTCTATAACTAATTATAAAGTTATACGGGGCTAAGAACGTAGCCTACCTAGCCTATCGGCCTATTAACTACTTTATACTTATAAAGGCCTTTAGGTTAGCGTAGTCGACGAGTACCTCTACCTTATACGTAGCGCCTTCGAGGTAAGGCCTTTATACCTTAAAGGATTCTACTACTATAAGGAGTTCCTTATTATAAACCTCGTAGTTATACTCGGTATTAATTATCTTTTATAAGAAGAACGCGATTAGGTACTATTCCGACTCGAATAGCTAGCTTAGAATACTAGTAATAGTAAAGTTAGACGTATCGGTCTCGACTTATAGGCGTAGCGTAGAGTTAAAGTACCTAAGGAGTAGCGCGGTCTAAAAGTATTCTTTTAACTTTAGGAAAGCCTACTCCTTAGATTCGCTCTAACTAATAGGCCCTAGCTTCCTACTATTCTTCGCGCCTTTCGAGAGTATAGTTAGTAGTACTACGACTTTCGAATATTCGAAGATAAAGTAGTAGTAGAAGTTCGCGAACCTAAGGAACGATTAAACTTCTATTAGAGTAGTCGGCCTCGGCTACGAGGCGATTACGGCTACCCTACTAGGGTCTATCGCTACGCCTTTAGTTATAACTACGAACTTAAGGAAGTTAATTTATTTCTAGAAGAACTTATACTTAGCGCGTTATACGTAGAGTCCGAATTTGCGGAGCCTTTTAAGTATAGCGTATACGTCTCGTACGTAGTCCTCGCGAGTCTTACTATAGATTAGGATATTATCTAGATATACTACGTAGCTTATATCTACTAGCCTCGCTAGCGCGTAGTTAATATACGCCTAGAACGTTACTAGAGCGTTCGTTAAACTAAAGAGTATTATCCGGTATTAGTAGTAACCGTATCGCGTACGGAACGTAGTCTTCTAGCGGTCGCTTAGTTTAATACGAATACGATAATACGCGTCCGTAAGATCTAGCGACGTAAACTACGTAGCTCCTATAAGTCTATCTAGCGTTTCGCTAATAAGAGGAAGCGAGTACCGATTCTTAATCGTAATCTCGTTTAGCCTACGGTAGTCTATATATAACCGTAGCTTACTATTCTTCTTTAGTACGAATAGGATAGGCGTACTCGCCTCGCTATTAGAACGCTCGATCTAATTATACTCGAGCTTAGTCTTTAGGTACTTCTTAAGCTCTTCGAGCTCTCTACCTAACTAGTAGTATAGTAGCCTAAAGAGTAGTATAGTACTCGGCTTTAGGTCGATCGTATACTTAGCGCTATTAATAGGTCTACTTTATATTTCCTTTATTAGGTTAAGGACGTCGTCGAACTAATAGAACTCCTCTAGTATTAAAGTAGGCTCCTCGCTTATTCTACTTAAGCTAACTATAAATATAGTAGGTGCCTTTTAGAGGTCTTTAAGGAACTTATAGGCCTCTTAGACTTCGAATCGGCCGAAACGATCGTTACCGTAACGCTATTTATCTATACTACTATCGATACTTATCCGTTATATACGTTACTATAAACGGCTAAGGATAATATCGGGATCTAGTATATTATATATATAGAAGATCCCTCCGGTTACGCGCTCGATCCTCGAGGAGTCTACGAGCCTTATACGTATATAGTACGTACTATAATAATAACCTAGTTTACTTATAAAGGTAGTAGCCGGCGGTAAGGCCGCGTTCGGCCGTAAGGGTAACTTATACTAGAGTATAAAAGCTCGTAATACTATATTAATATCTATAGTATTATTAAGAAGGAACTCGGCTAGCCTACGGCCCTCCTAAGACTTAACTTCTCCTTATACTCGTACTACTAGCACGTATTATATAGGTAGGTACCCTTCGCTATCTAATTTAGTAGTAGAGACTTATATAATATCTCTATCGCTTCCGCTTTTTTCGACTTACCTACGGCTATCTTATAGACCGCCGGCTTATTACTATCCTTATCCTTATTTAGATAATTCGGACGAATATAGCCTACCTCGTTATAACCGTAATACCTAGGTTACTAGTCCTTATCTTTACCTTTACGCTTATTCTAAGAGTTCTTCTCCTTCGAGCTAGACCCGTAACTACCTTTAGAGGTATACGCGTTACTATCGACCCTCTTATACTTTAACTACTAGTGCGACGCGTCCTTATTATAGTCGCGTAAGCCTATATCGCGTAGTATTAACCTTTCTACCTATTTAAGGCGTTATACTAGAGCGACGAGGTTAGCGCGCTTCGCTAAGATAATATAGTTCTTAATAATATCCTTCCGTAGCGACGGCTTTAACTTTACGAGAAGCTAGCGAACTAACTACGCCTTAGTATAGTCGCCGAGCTATACCTCGAGGTTACTAAGGTCTATTACGAATTATCGTATACTCTAATTTTCGCCTTAGCGTATTATCTCGTATTTAATAGTTACGAGTAGCTAGTAGTTCGCTTAATCCCCGACGATATCGTATAGGAACTTATAGAACTACGCCTAAGTATACCCTACTAGAAGTATACTAGAGTACTCGTTATACTAGGCTTCTTATACTTCGCCTACGAGGAATATAATACTAGCGATTACTTTCTAGTATTCTATTATAAACTTCCTTAGCGCGGCTATAAAGTTTACTTTATATACGCGGACGTATTCCTAGGCTTCCTTAATAGTCTCGCTCTTAAACGGCTTAGGAGAGCGGAGCTTAATAGATTCGTAGAGCGTATATTCGTCGCTACTATAATACGTACTATCCTTAGTATCTCTAGTAATACTCGCTATACTAGAGTACTCTAAGCCGAGGCTTCTTACTATCGTACTTAAGCGTATTAGTAGAGTAGTCGTCCTAACTTCTCGCGTTAAGCGTTTATTCTCTACCTAAAGAGCGCGGAGTTTAAGCTATTCGCGTAGCGTAGCGTTCTCTCGTTCGAGACGCTCGCGCCTCGCTCTCCTACGTAGCCTAATAGTAGTACTACGGACCTAGCGCGTTCGCTACGGTTACCTAGCTATATAGATGCTCCTCGCGTAAGTATAGTAGGCCTTAATAGATCGCTACCCTCGATAAGGTAGAAGAATTAGTATTATAAAAGGTTAGTATATAGTAATATATTAAGCGCCTCTAACTATACCCGTTAGAGATATTAAGAGACTAATTCTTACTAATTCCTCTATATACGTTTAGCGTACTTTTATCTTATACCGAGTATACGCGGCGTAAGCCGAATGCTTCGGCGTCTAACTTAGACGCCCTCTAAGCTATTAGCCCCCTAAGCTATCGCTCTTATACTTAGACTCTTTCTTAGTAGCCTACCTTCCTAAATAGTTAGCGTCTTTATAATTAGGTTTATAGCTTAATACGTCGGCCTCTTTATTTATAGAGCCTAGAAAGTAGATAGTATAGAAATCGATTATAGATAGCTATTCGGCCTACCGTACTTAACGCCTAGATAGCGTTTTCGTCGTTATTAGCGCCTAAAGGTTAGCGTAGTCCGTTAGAAGTTCGACCTAGTACTATACGCCTTCGAGGTAGTACTAGAAGTATTTAAAGGATACTACTATAGCTAGTAGTTCGCTATCTTCTATCTTATAGTTCCTTTCTATAGCTACTATCTTCTATAAGAAGTATACTACTAGAAACTACTACCCCTTTTTGCTCTCTAAGTTATACTATTAGGTTATAATACCTAAGACGGCTAACTCTAATATATTAGTTTCTACTTAGATAGGTAAGGTTAGGTTAAAATAATATAGGATAGGCGTAGTTACGAACGTCTACTTTAGCTTAGTAAAAGCTATAAGGGCGCTAGTATCGAGCTATAGAGGCCTAGACTTCTCCTTATACTAGAATAGCCTCTTCTTCCTTTTAAGGTACTAGTTTAGTAGTATCGCTAATTTAGAGAATCTCTTTATAAACCTCTAGTAGTAATTCGCGAACTTTAGAAATACTTAAATATTTTTAATAGAGTTAGGAATAGGCTATTCCTATACTACTCTAACTCTTTCTAAGTTAATTTAGACTCTTTTACGCCTAACGACGTACTCGAGAAACTTAACCTAGTTCTTATAGAACTCGTACTTACTTAGCTTAGTATAGAGTCTATATTACTATAGTCGTACTAGTACCTACTAGATATAGTCGTCGTATTCTACCTCGTCCTTCGAGTATACTAGAATATCGTCGAGGTATACTACGTAGAATACGTCGATAAGGCTCGTAAGAGCCTAATTAATAGATAGATAGATTAATCTTATTACTAGTCTACCTCTTTATCTAGAGTAAGTAGCTTTGCTCTAGTATTATATAAAAGGGAAAATTCTATAAAAAACCTCTTATCTTCCTTTTTATTTTTATAGTTAGTAGTTACTTCTTCTATCTTACTTTTCTTTAAGTAAAATTAGGCTCTCTTATTACCTTACTCTCCTTCCTAGACTCCTCTTTATCTTCTTATCCCTTTATAGCTTCGTTCTCTCTTATTAATCTCTTCTTTAGCTAGGAAGAACTAGTCTAATAATCCCTCTTAGATTAGCTACCTAGCTATAGTATTAAGGCCTCTTAGTATTAAGTATATATCTTCCTATAAGCTAGTTCCTACTACTATAAATAGCTAATATCTATTACTCTAATAGTTTTAGTAGGATATATAAATATACTTAGTATCCTAGATATCTTAGTTATATAAGTATATTAGGATAACTTCTAGGACTCTCCTCTTTATTAGGTATGCTCTAAGTCTAATATATCCTATCTTAATTAGGGTAATTATCGTGCTTATAGGCCTTAGAGCCTCCTTATAAATCTCTCTAGCTCTAAATTGTCCTACTATAGCCTATACTACTAGTTACTCCCTTATTATACCCCTCTTTTATTTAGCCTTCTCCTATTCTTAGTCCTATCTAGTAAGCTCCTACTAGTTCTTAACTTCTATCCTTATCTAGGGTAGCCTCTAGCTTAGAGTTATCTTCTAAATTTTCTATACTCTTATCTTATATTACCTACTATACTAGTTATCTCTTCTCCTTACTCTTTATTCTCTTTAGGTTATTCTCTTATATACTTACTTAATATACTAGTAGGTTAAGTTATTTACTTTGTTCCTTATATATTATCTAGTAAGGTCTTAAGTATAGAGCTAGATTAGAGAGATACTTGCTTCCCTCTAAAGGACTATAGCTATAACTAACTTATATATACCTATAATATTCCTTAGAGCTTAGTTCTAGACTTGCTTAATTAGTTTAGTAAGGCCTTTATTATATTCGCTTATTCCTTTTAGGTTAGACTAGGTTTAGTATCTATATACTAGGGCTAGCCTAATAACTATAGTATAGATATGTCTTGCTTTCTTAAATAATACTCCTTAAGTAGACTTATATAGCCTCTATAGGGACTAGATCTAGTATATGCCTTTCTTAGCTACCTTCTTAATATATAGGCCCTACTTAAGTTTAGTATTTACCTAAACTCCTAATAGTCTTAAGGATAGGATAGGTTTATTTCTAAAGCTAGGGATCTAGACTATAGCCCGGAGGTTATAGTTCCTTCCTCTTATAAAATAGATAAGCTAATACTTCTATAGTATAAAGGTTACTCTATATCTTATTACCTACTCTATATATTTATTATAGGCTTTCTTTAGTTATTTATAGTTCTCCTCTATAAATATACTATATATAAGGATATTAGAATTATTAATAAACCTTATTACTATAGTATTACCTTCTTAAAGTAATAGGAGAAGTATAGATATAAAGAATAGGAATAGGATTAGTAATAGTATTAATTCTTAGGGGATTCTAGTATCTTGCTTTCTCTTCTAGTCTATAAATTCTCCTAGCTTAAGGCAAGTTATCCTATCTTAGAGAAATAACTAAATAAACCTAATTAGCTAGTCTAGATAGCCCTATATTCTAATATTATAAAGGAGTCTCTAGCGAGTCTATAACTATACCTCTCCGTAGCTCTACCGCTATATCGACTGCCGACCTTAAATATATACTACGCGACCCGCCGTATCCTTAGCTCTCTTTTAAGCTACCGAACGCCTTGCCGGCCCTTAAACTCGTAGAGAAATTACTCTATCCTCTCGTAGTACTATACTATATTATACCCGAGAAAATTTTCTACTACGGGCGGCTCGCTAGCCCGGCCCGTACCTTGCCGCTAAGCCTTAGGCCTAGCTAGAGCTATAATACTACTAATAAACTACGCTAACTTTATAAAGCTACTACTCTACGAGACGATACCTGTTTTAAAATCCGAGTAGGCTATTCGAAAGAGCTTATCCTTTTCTATAAAAGACCTACTAAGATCGGAACGGTAATACTAACTCTAACGCTACTATAGTAGTAGAAAAAGCACGACTTTATAAACTAATAAAACCTCTCTCTCTCGTTATATACTCTATACTAGGGTAACCTAGAGTCTATAATAGATTTAGATTCGAGTAGATTAGTAAAGGAATAAAGGGTTTATAGGCGATACTTACACTTCTCCCCTAGTAGGCTACTCTACCTCTACTTTAAGTAGAGTACTAGTTATAGAGACCTAGTACTTCTAGAGAGTAAGGGTCTATATTTCGCTCCTATTTATACTAGGTTACCTACGTAAAGCCCCCTAAACTATTATATAGACAAAACGTTGCCGTAGGCCCGAATACTTCTACTTAAAGTATACCTTCTCTTATAAAATAAGTAGAAGAGTACCCTAGTATCGTAAGTAGGCTAGGACCCGAACGCGATTAGAAATATAGTATATAGGTAGCTCTCTTAGCGTAAGACTACTATACGACCCTTCTATAAACTAACTAATAGCAAAACGGTTAAATACCGAACCTCTACCGAAATAGAAGTAGAATACGGATCGCTATAAGACGTAGCGCCTATATCTATATAGTAGGTAGGGCTAAGTACCCTACCTAACCGTACCTCTAGTTAGAGTAAATAGAGGAACTAAGAATACTAGAAAACCCTAAAAAAGCACCTAAACGGGGCCTCTTCTAGATATAGTACTAAATAATCCCCCTCCTTCCTCGACGACTCTTTAAGCTACTAGCTCTAAGAAACGATAGAACTAGATACGAACGAAGCCTCTAAACGCTAGAAGAAGATCCTAGTCCCTCTTATTCCGCTTCTCTCCTAGAAACGACCTCTCTCGCTAATAAATAACGAATATATTACGTAGGACCGCCTAATAGGTAACCGAGTAGCGCTAGACTCCTTTACTAAGGTAGTTTAGTATAAGAAGATTATAGAGAAACTCTAGGAAGCCCGCTCGCTACTAGTCGAAGTAGTAGGACTTATAACGGACCTCTCGGAAGAAATAGAACTTCTTAATCTAATCGAGATCTTCTAGGACTATACCGAGAGCTATAGACTCCCGGCTAGACTAGCCGACGCTATTATAAGATAGGTCGCTTCCCTCGAATAAGCGACGAAATTAGTAGTTCGTACTACTACCTACCTACCTTAACTATCTTAAAAAACTACTTAGCTAGAAGAGGAATAATAGGAATAACGGCCTATATACGCTACTATAGCTAAGGCAAATAATTCGACTAGCTCTATACTACCTAGTAGTATACTTCCTTAAAGTACGAAGACTACGCTAGATATAGAAACCTAGACTACGGTACTAGAAAGGATAAAAATATCCTAGAAGACTAACTAGATCTACTACCTAATCTTCTAGCGTACCGAAGGTACCTAGGTCGACCCTTTATAGATCCGAGGGACGATAAATACCTCGTTCTAGAAGGTAGGATACCGAGACTTCCTAATTATAAGAGTTAACTAAACGTTAAAGAGTAACCTAGTCCTATACTTCTAAGACTAAAAGTCTAAGAATATAGCACTCGAGAACCTACCGCTACTCTTCCTAAATATACTAATCCTCTTACTTCTTAACGATACTACCTAGTATAAAGTAGTAGTTTATAGCGTCTCTACCTATAACTTCGATACTTCTTATAGCTTAGACGAGATTAAAAAAGATATCGAGGAATATAACCTAGGCCTACGAATCTAGAATAGGCCTATTTAGCTTATGCTAGCTAATCGATATAAGGAGCTAATAGGGGCTTTAATACTTATCGCGTTCTATATATACGAAGAAGCGTCTAAGGCTATCTAGAACTACTTATTCGTAGAAGGAGTAAGCTATAAAGCATCCTATATAAAAGATAGACCGAAAACGATTATACTCCCGAAGGAATATTAGAGACACTACTATATATCCTTTAAGGCAACGTAAACCGAAGCGCTTAGGCTCTAGAATCTTTACTCGAGATAAGTATACGCGAGAAGGCCGATATTATTCTAGTATAAGAACTATAGATTCTTATATAAGAAGACTAAGGCCCTCTAAGACTAATTCTATACGCTAGTTATACCTCTATACTCCTAGACCTATAGGTAGGATAACGACTACGGACTTATATTTATATAAGAAGGATACTAGAAGTAGAAGTAAGCCCCGATCCTCTTAGCGACCCCGATATCTAGTTAATCCGCCTTCGAGACGCTAATAGTAACGAAACCTAAGTACTAAACGTCTATAACGAGAGGGATAATAATAGGACTTAGACCGTAGAACGGAGCCTCTATAGTAGACGTCTAGGCCGAGACGTCCTACTTACTAGAGATTTTAATATCCGGTACCTAAGTTAGGATATAAACGGATAAGATACGAGCCCTAGGGCCCTCCGCTTCCTCGAGTAGCTCGAGGAATCTAACCTACTCCTTAGGAATATAATAGGCGTCTCGATATTCTATAGGTTAAATCTCTAGGTACTAAGTACCCTAGATCTTACCTTTATAAAAGGCAGCCTATCCTAAGTAGAAACTAGCTAGAATACTACTCGAATTCGGCTTAGACTATTTAGCTATAATAACCCGAATACTAGGACGTAGTAGTCTTAACTAGTAACTCTTAAATCCGCGTATAGCGTATAATATAAAAGACGCGAGCCTACGAAGTCCTATTATACGCCTCTACGCGGTTATAGGTAGAAATAGATGCTCTCGAGCATACTAGTAAAGTATAAGGGCATATAAGACAATCCTACTTCGCTACTACTAGCTATATACTCGATAAGATAAGAACTAAGATAAGAACTACCTTAAGATAACCCTAAGACTACCTAATAAACTAAGGTAGAACTCTATTATAGAAGAGGTAAAAAAGAGAGAATAGAATAGAAGTAAGTAGAATAGGAGTAGAGAGAGGAGGTAGCTACTAGATAAGAGATTAGCTATTTACTTACTAAAAAGAGCTATAGAAAGAAGGAAGAAAAATAGACTCTTCCTACCTAGAATATATATTCCTAGAGACGACTCTCTAGGTCCGAGACGAATAGAAATAGAGGCCTCTATACCGACTCGATATACTATACTAGCTATATCTACTACTAGAACTAATTTTAGATACTAAAATTCTATATATAGGGCTTAGTACTTAGTAGCTTAGCGCTTAGCGCTAAGCTATACTAAGTAAAATTCTAGTTCCTCTAGGTATCGGCCTATAATATCTATTTTTAGCGCGAATAAGGCACCTCTACGACTAAAGAGTTTTTATAGCCTAGGAGGCTTTTTCTCTTACGACTAGATAGGCTTCGGCCTACCCGTACTATATAGTCTTCGACTCCTATAGTACGTTAATAGAATAAATAAATAAATAAATAAATAAACGAAAGACGCGAACTAGAAAGAATTCTAAGACTACCTAGCGACTTACGAGGACGAGCTAGAAGTCGAGGAGGACCTAGAAAAGGCTACGGAAAAACTCTCGAGCCTAGTATAAAGGGCCTACGAGTATACGCTCCGATAATACCGATCTAGCTCTAAGTCTAAGCCGTAGTAGAAACCTAAGCTTCGAGACCTCCGACGGATAATATAGTATATATATACTCGTATCTTTAGTAACGGCCGAGTCCTTACGGCCGAATAGAAAGTAGCGTACCTTTAAACTAAGAATACGTACTTCCTAGCTATTAAAAGAGCGAAACGCGAGTACTAGAACAAATTTCTAGAGGGTACCGATTCGAAGATAATCTTTAAAGTAATATCGTATACGAAGCCTAGGACTTAAGGCCTAGTACTAACGATTTAAGGAGAGACGTTATTCGTAGGAAAATATAAGGCATTCCGGAACGGACTTTTTCTAAGATCTCTCTCTAATAGAGAACTCCGAGTATAATAGAGCTTCTACTAGGTCGGAGACTAGGACTAGGAACTATTATTAGAAGAGGAACTACGACTAGTATACTCTACGATAAGAGTTAAGAGTAAGACTCCCGGACTAGATACTAATAGTATAACTTAAGAGATTATTAGCTACGTATACGCCGCTATTCTAAAAGTATTCCTCGCTCTATTCTAAGTACTTCTTAGCCGCGGATACTACTCTAAGTACTAGAGAAAGGCGATAGGCGTTACTCTTACGAAACTAAATAAACTAGACTACTCTATCCCTAAGGTATACTAGATTATCTTACTTCTAAGCTATCTAAGTAAAATTAGCGAGAGGATACTCGTATAGAGACTCGGAAAGTACGTAGAGACTAGCCTGCTCCTATACGACTTCTAGATAGGAGGACGTAAGAAACGGTTAGTAGTAGATATAGCTATACTTCTTACGAACTATATTAAAAAGAGTAAGGCTAGAGGCCTTAAAACCTTAGTCGTATTCCTTAACGTTAAAGAAGCGTTTAACTACGTATCTAAGGGACGACTTCTATAGACGATAGTTAAATTATAGCTCCCGTATATAATTATCGAATAGACGAAATCGTTCCTAGAATATAGAGTAGTCTAGCTCTCTTTCGACGGCTAAATTAAGGTAGAAACTAAAATCGACATAGGGGTACCGTAAGGCAGCTCTATCTCCTCGATACTCTTTCTTATATATATAAGAGACCTCTTTATAGACCTATAGGACGTCTACCCTCTCTTATATATCGATAATATAGAGATAGCTACTATATTAACGAGCCTCTAGAAGAACGCGAGGGTGCTATAACGCGAAGTTAAAAAGCTTATAAGGGAAGGGGCCCTCTAGGAAGTCGAATTCGACCTAGCGAAAATAGAACTCCTTTACTTCTTTAAAGGGAAAGGCGTAGAAGCTACGATTACTCTCCCGAGTAGCGACGTAGTATAACTAGTAAAGAAAGCTATCCGCTAGCTAGAAATCTAGTTCGATATATACTTATCGTTTAAAGAATATATTACTATCTAGGTAGTAAAGACGGAAGTAGCGTTTAACTATATACTACGCCTTACTAATATAAAGAACGGCCTTATAGTAAGATCTCTACGATAAATCTATACGGTATATATTACTACGATAGTAGACTACGAGTTACTAGTCTAGTAGTAGTTAAAGAGGTCTATCCGACCTCTAGAAGCAATCTAAGCAAGGGCCGCGAAACGGATCCTAGGCGTATTCTATACGTCTCTTATAGTCCTAATTAAACTCGAGGCGAACCTCCTACTACTAAAGATTAGGCTAAAGAAATAGATAATCCTATATAGCTATTAAGGTAGATAGATAGGTACTATAGGCTAGTACGAAGGATAATAGGCTTAGATTAAGACTATACGAATATCTACCTCGTTATCCTAAGTATAATAGTAGTAGCGAAAAGTATCTCTCTACTAAGCTAAGTAAGCTCGGTAAGTCGTATAAGGATACTACTAGGATAGGCCGAGCTAGCCTATTCTACTAGTACCTATATAGTATATCCTTATATTATCCCCTCCTTTCTTCTATAGGCGCTATTCGTAGCGCGTATTCGTTATAGTATAGTAGAGCTATCGTACTTCTCTAGTTTTCCGCTAAATATTTTAGAATCTATATAGTAAATCCCTAGGGTTAAGTTAGCTAATTAGAGGCGACGGAGGCTGCGGGCTATCCTAAAAAATTTAGCTAATTATAGCTAGTTCTTAGAATTTGCCTCTATTAGGGTTTAGCTATTTAGTTCTAACTTTATTTTCTTTTCCCTACTACTAACTCGTCTATATTTCGGTAATCCTTACTTATACTAAGTAGCGCTAGAATAGGCTAGAACTATACTAACTTAGACTAGTACGCTTAATATATTATTAGCCGCTACTAAATTTCGTAAGAACTACTTAGAGAAGGCTAAGACCGGCCCTAAAAATACTAATCCCTACTTTACCTATATTAGTTAGGCGTTAAAGTACGTAGATTTGCGCGATTTATACTAGATCGCTAGCGAGAAGGCCCTGCCCGGCCTTATCTATAACTACTTATTATATTAAAGTAATAAGAATACTAACTATCTCTAGGTTAGTCTAGTCTACTCTAGTTTGCGTTATTATAAGCTAATTCCGCAGCTCCTTACTATAAGTAAGGCTAAGTAGGACGCTTTTAAGGTAGAGATTAACGACCTATTTACGGGCGGTGTTATCCTAGATAATAAGGCCGTAAAGGACCTCTAAGACCGTATTAAGATCTAGGCCGGTAGTATTATATTATAAGTTACCCCCTCCTATCCTATTCTAGCTTATTCTAACTATTTCGTATCTTTAGTAGTCTCGATAGTAGCGTTCGTAAGGAGGATAGCCTTAGTACGTACCTTAGCGCGGACGTATAAGATAAGTCCGGCCCTAAGGTCGCTAAGAGAGACCGCTCCGTAGCCGCGCTCCTTAAGAATATAGTTAGTTAAATACGAGCTAGGTTATTCTAGTATAGGCTAACCCGAATAAGATATACCTACGCCTAGAAAGCGTACGAAATTTATAGAATCGAGTACTAAGTCCTATACTACCTTAGAGGATAAGAATTAGGCCCTTGCTACCCGCCTAAAGGTTATAGCTGCTATAGTCCGTAATATTAAGGCCCTAAATAGAGCTAGTAAGCGCCCGTCTAAGGTAGCTTTAGCTAGTATACTCCTAGAGGTAATAGACGCGGACTTAAAGAGTAAGGCCGAGTTAGATAAGGACGTAGATACTTTATAAGAGTAAGGATATAATATCCCGCGCTATCCTAAGCTAATCTAGCCTAGCTCTCTCTCTTCGGGCCTAGCTATTATTCTATAGGGCTCTATCTTATAAATTATATCTCGATAGTTCCTCTTTTCTTTCTCTTTTATAATTTTAGTTAAAATTCCTCTAAGTTCTACCGTATCGTTTAGCTTCTACTAGTTCTTACTAGTCTATTTTAACTTAGCTTAAGTTATCGAGGTATAACCTCTACTATTCGGTCGCGCCCTAATACTTCTAGCCCCTATTAGCTCTAACTAGACCTAATTAGCTATAGTTACGCTTTACTATCCCTTAGCGTCGACGCTCTTTTCGCTTAAGCGCTTCCTATTCTATTTTCTTTTTATATACGTTTATTACGCTCTTACTAATATAGACTACGAGTTCCTAGGAATCGTCGTCTAACTCGTATCCCTTCTATAAGACTAAGTATTCTTAGTTTCCTAGGTCGTCTATATATTATTTCTTTATTAAGGTAACCTCGTAGATCTCGCTCTCGTTCGCGTCGAACCTCTATATAAGAGCTTATTCCCGGCTATTCTAGTCTAGACTAGCCCTTTCTAGTAACGAGATATAGAAGGTTAGGTATATCTTTATATTAGTTAGTAGTTTTAGACGATAGGTTACGTAGTTTACTACCTTATTAACTAGGAAGGGCTCTATATATTTATAGTCTAGCTTCTTCGACGGTTATAGTAATTTAATATTCTTCGTCGAAAGGTAGATCTAATCTCCTACGTAAAAGGCTACGTCCTTATAATACTAGTTATACGCTATTACGTACTACTTACGTACGACGGCTAGTCTTAAGCGTAGCTATTTCTATACTATAAGGACCTAATTCGCTAACGCGGCCGCTTTAAGGACTTCGCCGGCGCCCTAGCGTATTCTAGGCTAGTTTAGACGCTACGAGTTACGGACGTAGTTTGCCTAGAAAAGTATATACTCTATAGACGCGTAGCGGCTATTATTATATACGAACTCTACCGTCGATAGTAATATAGCCTAGTTATCTTACTCGAAGTTATAGTAAGTCTATAGATACTACTCTAAGGTCTAGTTCTAGCGCTCTATCTATCCGTCCGTTTACGAGTAGAACGTAGTACTAAGTTTCCGGCGTACGCCTAGGTAGTAGTATAGCGTACTCTAGTATTTAGAGGTTAGGATAGGCTCTCTATTAGAGGTAATAGAGTACGGGACTCTATATAGCCGTATAATTTCTTAGAATAGTAGCTCCTCTAGCCTCTCTACTATAATATCCTTATAGTATAGGATATAATAGGCTATCTTAGTAAATCTATCTATAACTATAAGAATAGAGTCGTATACGCGGTCTTAGAGGCGGCTAGGTAGCAAGTCTATAATAAAGTCTATCGTTAAGTCTTCTTATAGACCTAAGGACGGCTCCTTTAGGTATAGTAACTCGTAGGGTAGGTATCTCTAAGGTTTAGCTCTAGTATATACTTCGTACGTTCGTATAAAGTCCTTTATGTACTAGCGTATCTTAGGCTAGTAAAAGCTTTATTATAGTAGCTCTAGAGTACGAGCGAACCTAAAATAGCCGCTAAGCGAGTCGTTGTAATACTCCTAGAGTAACTTAAGCCGTTCTAGCCCTTCTTATATATACGCTCTACCTTCGTAGTATAGACTATTTCCTTTTAGCGACTATTATTAGGCCTACGTAGGCGTATCGTCCTAATCTAATACTTCTTTTACGCGCGCTACTATACGATCTAGCTCTTAGATAGGCGTACTATCGGGCGGGCTAGTAGTATCCGCTCTTGCTATAGCGACGAAGTAGACCGAAGCAGATTAGTCTATCGGCGTTAATACTATCTATAGAAACCGCCGGCTTACGCTAACTTCTTCCTTAGTAGCCTATCTACTCGAATAATTAGCCTTCTCGTAGTCTAGTCTACGGCTTAACGTATTAGCGCCTCTATTAGTAAGCCCGGGACGATAGATCGTATAGAAGTTAATCGTAGATAGCTATTCTACCTACCTTACCTAGCGCCTAAATAGTATCTTCGTCGTTATTAGAGTTTAGAGGTTAGTATAATCTATTAGAAGCTCGACTTAGTATTAGGCATCTTTAAGGTAGTAACGGAAGTATTTAAACGACGCTACTATAGCTAGTAGTTCGCTATCTTCTATACTATAGTTCCTTTTTATAGTAACTATCTTCTACGAGAAGTATACTACTAAAAACTACTACTTCTTACTATCGAGGTCGTACTATTAGGTTATAATACTAGAGACTACCGACCCCGATACGTCCGTCTTTACTCGAATAGGCAGGGTTAGGTCGAAATAGCGCAAGATAGGTGCTACTAAGAACGCTTACTTTAGCTTAGTAAAAGCTACGAGGGCGCTAGCGTCGAGCTATAGGGGTCTTAACTCCTTCTTATACCTAAATAGACTCTTCTTTCCTTCGAGGTACTAGTTAAGGGGCACGGCTAGTCTAGAGAACCTCCTAATAAATCTATAGTAGTAGTTAGCGAAGCCTAAGAATACTTAGATATCCCTAATAGATATAGGTATCGGCTATTCTTATACGGCCCTAATCCTTTCTAGGTTAATCTAGACTCTATTACGCCTAACTATATAACCTAGGAACTTAACCTAGTTCTAGTAGAACTCGTACTTACTTAGCTTAGCGTAGAAGCCGTATTATTATAAGCGGGCTAATACCTACCTTATATAGTCCTTATATTCTACTTCGTTCTTCGAGTAAATTAGGATGTCGTCGAGGTATACTACGTAGAATACGTTAATAAGGCTAGCGAGTACCTAGTTAATATACCCCTAAAATATACCTAGCGCGTTTAATAGCCTAAATAGTATTATAGTATACTCGTAGTAGCCGTACCTAGTTCTAAATACTATCTTCTACTTATCCTCTTTTTAGATACGAACTCTATAGTATATATTCCTAACGTCTAGCTTCGAGAATACGATAGCTCCTACTAGCTAGTCTAAGGATTCTATAATTAGAGGTAGCGGGTAATAGTTCTTAATCGTTATCGCGTTTAGTCCTCTATAGTTAACGTAGAGCCGTAGAGTGCCGTCCTTCTTACGTACGAATAGGATAGGTACGCCGGCTAGTAACGTAGAGTATCGTATAAACCCCGACTTAAGGTTACTCTCTACGTAGTCGTAGATATATAATAGCTCTACTTCGGACATAGGGTATACTAGGCTCTAAGGCGCCTAGCTGCCTTCTACTAGGTCGATAGCTATGTCGTTTAGCCTATATTCTAGTAGTTCCCTTATACTTTACTCTAAGAACATAGCGGCGAAGTCGTAAAAGGCTATAGGAATCTCGTCTTAGGTTACTATAGCTCCTCCTACTACTTTCTAGACTAATATAGTATAGACTATATTACCTTAGGACGATTTATAGTCCTACTAGAAGCGTATAGCGCCTACTACTACTACGGTCTATCTTTTCTAGAGTTTATATCTCTAGGTTACCGTCTTCGTTATAAAGTCGATTAATAGGTTTAGAGCTTCTAGCTATAGTATTCCGAGGATAACTTAGAACTCGTAGATATAGCCTACTTATATAGTAGCCTTATACTCCCGAACCTAGCTTATACTATCCCGAACTAATAGTAACCTCTCTATACTACTCGCGACCTAGAGGTTCTAGCTATTAAGCGCTACGAAGCGCGTACTATTACCGAGAGTAGTATCCTACCTAACTTCTTTTACGAGTAGAGCGTTTATAAAGTTTGCCGCTACGCTAGAGTCGATTAGTCCTAAGACCTCTCTAGGCCTATCTAGCCTAGCGATCGTAATTCTTATAGTAATAAGCGTCGAGTAAATCTAAGCCTTAGGCCGGCCTAGCTCCGCGGCTTGCTTCTATTCTTCGCTATATTATACGTAGCCTACTACTATTATAGCTTCTAGTAATAGGCCTTCTCTTTTTTTAAGTTATAGTTCTAGAGATTAAGGTTAGGGTATTCCCTCTTCTTATAGCTTATTTACCTATAACTATAATATATAGGAGGGGATCTAGGCCGTTCTAGTATATCTTTTCCTTAGGATAACCTAGGCGAACGTTACTTATTCGTATACTTACTCTTTAGTAGGGAAGTAGTAGTCTTCGTACTAGTATATTTATAGTTCTAAGCCTCCTATCTACTTTCGCGCTACTTTTCGCCTTCTATACTATTCTCGATTAGATAGTAGGCCTAATTAGCCCGTTCTTCCGCTTCCTTAAGCGACTTAGCGGGCGCTAGATATAACTATACTCGATATCGTAGTAGTAGTAATAGGGCCGAATAGAAAGCTAAGATCTTATAGCTTTCTTAGTCTTCTTATATCTCTTCTTAAAGCTCCTTTATCTCTTTAAGAAGCTCGGTAGAGGTACGCCGGCCCTACTTAACCGTTTTTAACGCGTTATAGGCCCTCTAGCGCTACTCGAATAGCGAACCTATAGAGTCTATTATAACTTCCTTTATTATAAGCTAGGATAGAGCAGTTCCTAGCGCTAACTAGTCTATATATCGCTCCTAATAGTCTTATTAGAGCTTGCCTATATAGTTAGTAGCGTAATCCGTTTTTTAGTCCTTACGACTATTAAAACCTAGATACCTATAGAATAAACGCTCTATAGCGCGGGTCTAGTCGTCGTACTATGCCCGGCTCTTCCTCTTAAATATAAGAGGTTCCTTAGCCTTCGGAAGCTAGTTACTACCGACTAGGCTATTTAGGTCTAGTATAGCGGATATAGCCCTTCGCTAAGCCGATTCTATCTCTAGTCGCCTAACTTTAGCTTCGACTTAGAGGGTTTACTACTATAGTCTCGCGAGGTATAGTCTCTTCTACTCGCTCGCGACCTCTTTATCTTCTACGAGTATATCTAGCGTAGGTTCGCGCTCTTATTTATCGTCGTTCTCTAACTAATATTCTTAGTCTTCTATAGTAGTATTATTACCTTTACCGCGTAGCGTCTCGGACGAGGTGCCCTCTACGGCGCTATTCTAGTCTATAGTAGCGTTATCTAACGCGATACGCGTCCTTCTACCTAATATCCTTTAAGCTATTATATAGTTTTAGGAGATATTTGCGTATTAAAGTAGATAGATAGATACTATAAGCTAGTACGAAGGATAATAGGCTTAGATTAAGACTATACGAATATCTACCTTATTATTCTAAATACGATAGTAGTAGCGAAGAGTATCTCCCTACTAAGCTAAGTAAGCTTAGTAAGTCGTACGAGGATACTACTAGGATAGGCCGGGCTAGCCTATTCTACTAGTACCTATATAGTATATTCTTATAATAGCTATAGAGCCGATAACTTACTACTTAGTTCCCTAATAGTAATAGTACTCTAAGAGATAGATATTCGCCTAATAAGATACTAGATACCGACCGGTATCGAGATCGTTTAGTAGAAGTATAAGAAGAGACTATAGATAATTAAAGCGTTCGCGGAATACTTCCGTAACCTAGAGAAACTAAAGGCTAAGTAAGATATCTAGGAGTATGTCTAGAACTAATAGAAATAATACTTCGAAAGCTAGAAGGCCTAGAGAATATAGAGACTAAGGAGCTACTTTAATCGCTTTAAGTAGAACTCTACGCCTAAGATCCTAAAAGGTCGGAAGGAGATAACGAGCGCGTACTACTCTTTAAGACTAGGATACGGATACTTCCGGAGCTACCTTAAGTATATCGGGAAAGCTATAGACGATCGATACTAATATAGATCTTAAGAAACCTCGGAATACCTCCTATTTATATACCGGTTCTACTAGAATAGACGCCCGAACTAGCTAGCGAGAGCGAGATCGCTAGAGAAAGCACTAGGAGATAAGATACTACGAGGGCTAGTACTAGCCTTTATAGAAGATATAGATATAAGAACGAGGAGATAGTACCTTTAAAAAGATAAGGAAGAGGAAGAGAACGAAGCGACTTCTTAATCCGAATAGTTAGAGGCAACCCTACCTTTCTCTTTAAGAGGTATTAGGTCTAGATCTAATACTCCGAGAGCGACTCTACTATTTTTAGAAAACTCGAGACTATTAGGCGATAACGTTTCCTAGTAGAACGATACTTAGAACCTATCCTTCTACGACCCCTCCCTCGTATACTCTTAAGTCTAAATAGAATTAGTAAAAAACAAGGTATTAGGTCCTAACCTAATAGCTAACTAAGCGACCTAATAGCTAAGTAAGCGACTTAATAGCTAACTAAGCGACCTAATAGCCTACGAAGTCCTATTATACGCCTCTACGCGGCCGTAGATAGAAATAGATACTCTCGAGTATACTAGTAAAGTATAAGGGCATATAAAATAATCCTACTTCGCTACTACTAGCCGTATACCTAATAAGATAAGAACTACTTAAAGATAACCCTAAGACTACCTAACTCGAACTAAGGTAGAACTCTACTATAGAAGAGATAGAAAAGAGAGGATAGAATAGAAGTAAGTAGGATAGGAGTAGAGAGAGGAGGTAGCTACTAGGTAAGAGATTAGCTATTTACCTACTAAAAAAAGCTATAGAAGAAAGAGAGAAAGATAGACCCTTCCTACCTAGAATATATATTCCTAGAGACGACCCTCTAGGTCCGAGACGAATAGAAATAGAGACCTTCTATACCGACTCGATATACTACTCTAGCTATATCTACTAAAACTAATTTTAGATACTAAAATTCTATATATAGAGCTTAGCGCTTAGCGCTAAGGCGTACTAAGCGAAATTCTAGTTCCCTTAGGCATCGGCCTATAATATATATTTTTAGCGCGAATAAGACACTCCTACTACTAAGAGTTTTTTAGCCTAGAAGGCTTTTCTCTCTCTCTTATAACCGGTTAGGTATTAGGCCTACCCGTACTATATAGTCTTCGACTCCTATAGTACGTTAATAGAATAAATAAACAAATAATAAGCGACCTAATACCTAGAAACGACCCTGCCGTTTCTTTAGAAAACTCCGAATTTCTAGGTAATAACGTCCTCTAGTAGAACGCTACTTAGAACCTACTCTCTTTCGACTCTTCTTCTATATATCCTTAAGCTTAAGTAGGATCGGCTAAAGGACGACCTTACTACTACTACCTAACGGGATAATAGGTCCTAACCTAATACTTTAAGAGCGACTATACTATCTTTTAAAAAGTTTAGGAACACCTTTATTCTTATAGTTATTTCCTTTTATACGCTCCTTTAAGTACCTTCTCTAGGTATCGGCTTATAATATCTATCTTTAGCGCGAATACGAAACTCCTACGATAGAATACGATCGGTAGCTACTAGTAGCTCCCGTCCTATATAGTCTTCGACTTCTATAGGACGTAAATAGAATAAACAAATAAATAAATAAATAAATAAGGAGTCTCTAGTAGAATACTTTATTAAATGCCCTAGATATATCTAGGTAGAGCATTAAGGCTACTACTCTAGGCTTAGCTTTCTAGATTATCCTAACTTATTTAGTAATAAGGTTAAGTACTATAATCGTAGATCTTCCTAGTCTTATACCTATTTATAATTCTAGTAGTAGGCCTCTCTCTTCTACTACTTTAGATATTCTCTTTATAACTACTACTTCTAGTACCTTAGCTAGAGTATTAAGAAGTACTATTAGCCTATATACTCCTAGCTTAGTATAGTTAAGCTTCTATAGCTTCCTAAGAACTATAGTAATAGAGTATTTAAATAGCTTTAGGTAGTATACTTAGCTAATATAGGCTATAAAGAGCTTAGCTAGGAATAGTATAATCTCCTATTAATATTTCTTAAGTAGTATATTCTAGATCTAGTCTAGGCCTAGAGCCTTCTTACTCGGGATCTTTTTAAGTATTATAAAGACCTCTCCTTTAGATACCTTATCTTCTATCTAGAACTAGGCTAGGAGGTCTATATTTAGAATATCTCCTAGGTCTGCTTTAACTAGTAGTAGGAGGAAGTAGTCTATAAGGATTCTTACTTTACCTTCGTTTATATAACTATCTTAGTATATACTACTACTTAGTATAGGAAATTATAGTAGTATATATCCTTATTATACTTTTTCTCTTACCTATCTTACTAGCTTCTATATCCTACTCGGGTCCTTAGTAATCTTACTAACTATTTGCCTCTAAGATATATTTATTACCTTCCTAACTAGCTTATTCTTCCTATAGCTAGTATCTAGGTAGTATCTATAGTTCTCTTTAGACTTTATAGCCTTCTAGGCTCTTCTTACTACCCTAGTAGCCTTAATTGCTTTACTATACTCTACTAGCTATTCTATCTTTATATATTATAATAGCTTTATATATAGGACTGCCTCCTTTACTACCTCCTAGAGGGCTTTCTAAAGAGCTTATACTGCCTTATCTAGCTCCTAGTAGTTCCTAAGTAGTAGTAGCTCTAGCTTCTTTATAGCTTTTTAAACCTTCTACCTTACCTTCTCCTACTTTACTTTTATCTATTATAGTCTTAGGCTCTAGTTTTTCTAGTATAGGTTTATAGGCTAGTCTATAATAGTTAGAATTAGGATGTAGTTTAATCTAAATATATTATTAGCTATTACCTTATAGCTCTATAGTCTCTATTAGATAGCTTAGCTAGCTAGGATTAGGTTAAGTATTTAGTAGCTAGAGTTATATCTCTTCTATATTATAGTTCCTAGTTCTAGTAAGAGATATAGGCCTACCTATATAGCTATCTAGATAAGAGTATCTACTATATTATATTATAACTAGACTAGGTTTCCTCCCTATAGTAAGTAATAGAGATTAAAGTCTCTAACTACTATAGTCTCGCCTATAGCTGCTTCCTAGGCCTCCTAGATAGCTATTTCTAGCTATATAAGTATACCTATTATATTATAGGATTTAGAGCCTAATAGGTTATAGTAGTTATAGATAGTAATAGGTTTCCCTTAGGTTATTACTATAATAGAGAGAAGGTCTTCTAACTAGCTATCTATAATGTCCTACTTTAATATATCTAGCTCTTTTAATACTAGGAATATAACTCTTAGGTACTTATTCGTTAGAAGGACTTAGTAGTAACCCTTTTTTATTTTAGTTTTCCTATTTACTAGGTTAATCTATAGTTCTTATAATGCTATAATCTAGGTAGTTCTTAGGTCTAGGCTATCTACTAGTAGTACTTAGGTAGTATATATATAGTTTATATTATATTAGTAGATCTATAGGTTATATCTATTTATCTTATCTAGTTATAATAGTCTCCTCTAGCTTAGCTCCCTCTCTTTATTAGGCCTCTTATATACTCTTAGCTTATATATATATTAGGAGCTTATTTGTCTGCCTCCTACTATTTATAATAGTAGAGTTAGATCCTAATAGCTTTCCTAGTAGCTTATTCTATCTTGCCTAGCTACCTTATAGTACCTCCTTAGCTTAGAGCTATTCTACTAGGCTTATTAGTTTCCTCTTCTTATTAGTTACTATAGTAAATCCTTCTTTATTATAGGTTAGTTATACTAGAGTTTGCTTTCCTCTAAAGAACTCTAAGAATATTCTAGCTTTAGCTATTACTACTTATTTATATTTATATATCCTTGCCTATACTAGATAGTCTCCTCTATAGTTATAGTATTTCCTCTCTTATATAGTATAATTAGATGTTTTATAGTTTATAGAGTAGGCTCTATATCTGTCCTTAGCTTCCTTATAGTATATAGTAATATATCTAAACTTATTATACTTTATATACTATATAACTCTTTATTATAAGTAGTAGATTTCTATTAGGTAGAAGTTTACTTTAATAATAAATCCTTTCTAAGCTATAGCCCTTGCTATTTACTTATCCTAGAACCTAATAACTATTATAGAGTATCTCTAGCCTTCTTTAGCTTTAGGGCTCTTTATTTATATAGCCTACTTAATCCTTATATTTAGGAACTATAAGATATTCTCCTCCTCTATTATCTTAATATATTCCTTAGCTCTAGTATCCTAGTTTGCTTTAACTCTATATATAAGTACTCTATATAGATATTTAGCAACCTAGGCTCTAGGCTAGGCTATATATATCTAATCCTAGTTCTCCTCTAGCTTTACTCTTTCTTACTCTTTATAGAGGAGTACTTTAAAGTCCTTACTAGGTAGCTTCTAGACTATAGCTACCTACTAGATTCTAAGCTTTACTCTAATTTCCTTCTTACTTATTCCTCTAATCTTATCTCTTTCTTCTTATATACTTATCTTAACTATAATTACTATAGTTACTTAAGGTATTATCTATATTAGAGTCTAGATTTAGGCTGCCTTTTAGGCCTATAATTGTCCTATATTATAACTAGAGGTTAGAATAGGTCGGGACGGGTCCGGGTCGGGTCTAAGACCTAAATATATAGAACTATAATAGTTAGGTCGGGTCCTAGCTAGTTCCTACTTAGTTCCGGATCTATCTAATAAATATAGGTATTAGATAGGTCCGACTTAGGTCTAACGATAGGTCTAAAGATAGGTCCTAATAGAAATATAAGATTCGATAGAATATAGTATAGAAAATCGAGGGTTATAAATAAATAGAAACCGGAAGAAGTAGAAAGTATAGAAAGCGATAGGTTTTAAAGGTATATTTGATTTAATATAGTAAATTATACGTTTTAGAGCAACTATAGGTATGCTAACTACGAATACCGACTATAGCAACCTCTCTACTTATACCGATTTTTACTATATATACTCTTTATAGTTATAACGATTTTCCTTATATATACTATAGAGATTTATCTCTTACTAAATATATTAATTCCCTAAGACGAGAGTAGGCTAATAATAAACTTTATATCCCTCTACTAAATAGTTACTCGCTTTACGTAAATCGTAGCAATATTAGTACCTATAATATAGTTAATATCGATCGAATATAGAACGACTAGAAGTATATATACTCGAGAAGAGGTAGACTAGAGCACTCTCGGCGGCTTCCTATAGAGTACTAAGGGCGCTCGCCTACTAATAGTAACCTCCTTAAGAAATAGCTAAGCCTCTAGAAACATCGTAGTAAACTTCGCGGACGAGGTAGCTAAAGGGCAGCTTTAATATAAGTAGATCCGTAGACTTCTAGTACTTATAGATCTCTCGGAGCGCGATAGCTAGAGTATAAGTTAGTAATGCCGCATTACTAACTATAAATGCCGACTATATAACTTACTACTTAGCTTATAGTAATAAGTCTTCCGTATACTAGCTCTACGAGCTAGACCTCCTCTATCTACTACTACTATTTTAGCCGGTGCTTTTCTAGCCGTTCTCTTTCTAGCTAGTCTCTTTTTCGCTACTCGTTTTCTACCTAGTAATCGTTTTCTACTTACTACTCCTCTAGCTACTACTACTACTACTACTATTACTATATTATCCCTCTCGATCTATCTCTTACGAGCTATTTAGTAAGCGAGCTTCTGCTTATTAAGACGAGGCCGACCGCCTAGTATAGTTTTCTATAGAGCCTTCCTAGAAAGCTAAGAGGGAGGAGTAGGCGGTATAATACTCTCGTCGCTATTACTCTCGTCGCTATTACTCTCCTCGCTATTACTATCGTCGATATTAATAATAGAGACGTTATCTTCGTTATTTCTATTATCGCTATTCGCGTTTCTATAAGAACTATTCTAGTCGTTTCTACTAGTAGCCCCTTAGTTATTACTATTATAAGTAGAGGAGTTAGAAATTAAAAGAGGAGAGGTAGAAGCGCTACGTTAGCTAGAAGAGGGCGCCTAGTTACTAAGAAGTCTAGGATTAATATTACTATTATCTATAGGAGGGTTTTTAAGTAGAGAAGAGTTTCTAGATAGAGGAGAAGCGGACGCTATATCTTAGCTAGAGAAGTATTACTCGGCGAACTAGCTAGGCTTATTAGTAGGAAGTTAAGCTATTATAAATACGTAGAGAGCCGAGAGAAAAGCGGTCGATTAAGCTACGATTAACGTACGTAGTAGTATCCTTCGTACGCATAATACGAAAATTCGTTAAGAGGTATAAAAAAGGAAGGCGATAATAATAGGCTAATAAAGCGCGACCGCTAATAAGTTCTAAGGTAGTAGAGGTAGTAGTATTACTAATAGTTTAGTAAGGGTATATAGGTTAGCTAAGGCGGATATTAGGCTCGCTAGCGCGCTAGCTACGGCTTTACCCGCGCCGTATATATTAATTATAAGCTTCTAAGTATAGTAACGTATACTAGGCTCTTTATAGTCGGCAATTATAGTCGGTAACCTAGTATTATATACCTATATTATTATTCCCTCCTCTATTCTAGCTAGTAAACTAGTAGCGTAGATAACTATATAGGTATATATTCTTTACTTATAGAGTAACGCGCTTCGCGTAGATCGCTAGAAGGTTAGAAATCTCGAACTCTATAACGAGAAATGCCTCCGCCGCTTCCTATAAGCATTTAAGTACTACTACCTAAATTCTAATAATATCGCTACTATCTCTATTTATTATAATCTCGTAGATAACGCGCTAAAAAGGGACCCTCCGGATATATAAAGCTATCGTTCGCTAAAGCTTACGAATCTCTCGTAAGGCTACTATTCCTAGTATTAACTACCTTTTCGAGATACTAGACTTACTAGCTCTCGTTCGTCGCTATATTATCCTTATAGCTATCGCTTTTTTCTATAGAACTACTACCTTCCTATAAAACTCGTCGTCTAGTACCGTAGCCTTTAGTAGCTATATTCGCCGCTACTTAGTAGCCTTATTTCCTACGCGTAAAGGTAGTACTAACGGAGGTATATTAGTATCTATATTAGGATATACTCGTAAAGGAGGGCTTAAGTTAAACTCTATATTAGAGTCCGCTTAAGAAATAAGAGAAGGCATTAAGTAGTATAGATAGAGATATCGAAGAGTTAGAAGGAGCGAATAGGTAGAGGTACGAGAGAGAAGAGCTAGAGTAGATAGAAGTACTAGAAAATCGTATACGACTACTAGAATACGCAGGTCTATAGAGGGGGGGTTAGAGTTCGATAGCGCTATATAGTAGAACTATATCGCATTCTACTACTATATTAGAACACCTCTACCGATCTTTACCTAGTAGAAGTTATAGTTACGCGAATACTATAATTACTTTCGCTACTTTATAGAATATAGTAAATTAGTAATAGACGTAAATATTTACTATAGTATAGATTATATCTAGGCATTATATAGATAATATCGACTATAGTATATATATTTCGTTATTTAAAGTTCTTTACGAATATATAAAATACTATAGAAGGGAAAGAGCTAGAGTTACTAGTACTTTATAGTATTACTAGTTAAGTAGTCGTAATATAGTAGTAGAATAGAAAAATAGACTCTCTAGCCTACTTTTATATCGAGGAACTAAGTCGTTATAATAGTAGAAGAGAAGAAATAATTATCGATACTACTTTAATACTAAGAAGAGGAGTAGTTATCGATAGTATAAGCTAAGAAGCAACCGTCGGCGCCGAGGAGACTAGTAGTCGTCGATAGTATAAACTAAAAAGCAATCGTCCGCGCCGAGAAGACGAGCGGTCGTCGATAATATAAGCTAAGAAGTAGCCGTCTACGCTAAGGAGATAAGTAGTTATCGATAGTATAAGCTAAGAATAGAGGTTAGAATAGGTCCTCGACTTTAGGTCGGTTCCGGGTCTAGGTCGGTTCCTAAGGGAACCGACCTAAGACCTAAATCGATAGGGTCCCTAACCTAATACGAAATCGATAGGTCGGGTCTAAATACTACTAGTTCCTATATAGATCTTTATAGGGACCTAAGTTTAGAAAGATAGGTCTAATACTAGAGAATAAGACTAAGTCGCTACGGGGATAATAGAATTACTCTAATACTAAATATATATATATATAGAACTAAGCGTTATAGTATATTAGAAGCGCTAGTTAAACTAGCGACTATAGTTATAGAGAAAAATAAGGATACTAACTATACTTGCTAACTATACTTACTAACTACGAGATATCGGAATTAAATACTATTTATAATATCGACTACGAAGTTTACTCTACTTTATAGGTATAACGTAAAAGCAAATACTTCCTTTACTAAGTACTACGGCGAAGATATATTAGTACTATATCCTTCTCGTTATTACTAATTAAGTTAAAGTTGCTCTATATAGTAGTTACTAACGTCTCCTAATCCGCCTCGAGCTACTCCTACTACTAATTTACTATATTATTTAAAGGCTCGAACGTAGTTAATATCGGCGGCGCCTCCTCTATAAGCGAATCCTAAGCCTATTACTACGCGTTACGCTCTTAAGAACGATAGTATATAATATTACTAAACGTCGAGGGATCGTAGGACCGATTATATCGGCTCTAATAACGCGCTATACTAAAGTCGCGCTTATAACTAGTTCTAGCTACTAGAATAGAGAGGATGTCCCGGGCTATTAGCGCGTAACCTAGATATTCTAATACGATTATCTTCTATAACCGGAGCGGATACTCTATAGAATAGGTAGCCGAGTCCTTAAATCTAGCGTAGTAATAACGAGATACCTCGTCCGAATTAGCTAAAGGCTATACGGTCTACTATAGCCGTCTAGATACTCTTTAATTAAAGTCGGAGTTATTACTATCTAATCTACTATAGAGACCTATTACGAATAATATTGCGGAGCGGTATAAGGCCTTTTTCGGCCTAGACTAGGACGTAGCTACGAAAGGCTTATATCGCGCGTATTCGATCTAGAATTTTAACTAGTAGTAATTCTCGAAGGAGGAATCGAGCCCCTCGCTAGAGAAGGCCTCGCGGTCCTAGAACGCCCGTTTTATTACTAGATTAAGAAGAATCGCAATACTATATATATTACCGAATCGCTTTTAAGTAGTAGTATAGTACTTCTCGAGCTTTATCTATATAGCTTATAAGATAGAATAAATCTCCTTTTACTAGAGTTATATTTTATATTTAAGTTTCTTATCTATAATATCTAGGATATCGAATAAGGTATTATAGTAGCTAAGAACGAGGTAGATTATTAGCCCCTTTGTCGTACCGATCTATATTATAGCCTTTACGAAAGGAGTAGTAAGGTTAATAATATATTTAACCCTTTTCTATTCTATAGCGGTTAGCTTTAGTTCGGGCTAACACTTATTCTTAATATACTCGTCGATAATATCTCGTAGTTAAGAACTATATATTAGTATAATCGTAGTTAAGCTCTAATAGGTCTTTATATCTTATATTAGGTATAAAATCCTTTAAAGCGTCTTCTTCTACTATTTATACTATTTCGGGTATAAATATAGATCTGCGATTCTCTTTTACTATAGTACTATAAAACTCTCGAAGCGTTAAGTACTAGAGTTTACCTTAACTATAAGTTTCTAGAACTTTATAAGGAGCGGTTATTAGTATAGCTTCTACTAACTACGTTTGCCGACTATATATACTTTATAGGGAGAATAAATAGTACCTTTATTAGAACCGTAGCTAGACTTTCTACTTTAAGCTAACGTAACGCGTTCGTATCTATCTCCTCGTTCTATTATTCCTATCTCTCGTTTCTTAGCTTAATCTTAAGAGTAGCGAAGAACTTCTCTAAGGAGAGCTAGATTATATATATAAAGTATAGGAACTATTCTAGATAGGAGAACTTATAGTCTTTAGTATTTAATATCTCTCCTATATTCCCGTCTATTCCTTAGAGGAGAAGTTATTTAATCGAGACTAATAGCTTCGCTATATATATACGCTCGTAAGAGCAAATATCGATAGCCTCGACGCTAGAACTCGTTAGTTAGAAGGTATATATATAGTAAGAATACGTATATAGCTATATATAGTATATTGTTATTAGAAGTATTATTCGCTATTAGCGCTATAAGCCTATTAGAGATCTCGAAACGGGTAAGTACGTCGAATAGTAGGTCCGCTAGGACTTCGCCCGTATAATAGCCTAAAATATATAGAAAGGCTAGTATAGCCTTATACTAGGCCTACTCGCTATCGATCTAGTAGCCTTATATCGTAAGGAATAATACTCGGAGCACCCTAGTATACTAACTATCGAGAGCGATAGCTACCTAGAAGGTTCTAGATAGCTAACGTTTTAGATTATCCTCGGAGTAATCGACTGCGTCCTAGATATATAACTTAATCGTAGCGGCGCTCTTAAAGTCGATAGATCTAGTCTCCTCTAATAGATATTTATAGGTACGCCGAACTATAAGACTTTCGAAGAAGTTTAAGGGTAAGCCTAGCTAGGAAACTATAAGCCTATATAACTCTAGAAACTTTAATTATTCTAGGTGCTCTATTCTAGTAAAACTTTTCTTAAGCTATTCCTATAAATAAGAGCTATTAGTATATCTACGTTATATATCTCTATAAAGTATAGTCGGCGAGCGTAGTTAGTAAGCGTAGTCGGTAAGCGTAGTTAGTACCTTATTCCTATATTAACGAATACTAAACTTATAGATTAATCTTTAGTAGCCTTAATAACTTCTTTAGTAACTCTACGCTCCTAGGAGGCTCCTTCGTAGCCTACTAAATCGAGGTGCTTTTAGAGAGCTTTTATTCTATTACTTAGTCCTAGGTATTTAATAACTCTATTATATCTCTTATATATAACCCTCGGGGCGTACGTTTCTTAGTCTATGCCTTTAACGAAAAATCTCTAAGCCTATAACATTCGCGTATTCGAGTTCTATTTTATAAAGTTCGAAGATATTCTACTATACTTATCGTAATACCTCGCCTCTTCGAGCTACTAATAGTAGTAGTAAAAGCCCTCGAACGACTAGGTATACTCCTGCTACTATATCTATATACTATTAGTTTCGACCTAGTCCTTAGAATCCTCTAGTAGCTTAGTAAGGTTAGCTAAAGATAGTATCCTATCTCGTATACTAGCTTAACTACTCGAGGTATTTATAATCGGATAGCGTCCCTTCCTCTACTATTATACCGCCTTCTTAATTAGACTAGAGTCGACGAGAGACAGCTGCGATTCGGAGTTAGTTTATCGTTCGCGAAGCTATATACTTATATATCTCGAGGAAGAAGGAAGTATAGTACTACTATATCGTATCGGAGTTATAGGATATACTAGTAATACTATAATATAAAGTATATAGTACTAAGAAGGAATCGTAGAACTAGAGAGTAAAAGCTAGTAGAGCAATAGAGGTAAATAATATTTATAAAGGCGATTAAGTTTTATTAGTATAAGTACTAGCGAGGTGTCTCTATTATAGGCCGATAGCCTATCCTAGTAGCGTTATAGAAACGGGCACCTCTAGTACTCTTATTAAGCTCGTAATAGTCGCGACTAATAAACGTACTAAGTACTCTTTAATTATAGTAACGCTATAGTTGCCTTCGAGAGCAAGTATCTTACTAGCGTAAAAGGCTAGTAGCGTTAATAAAGCTTAAGTTAAAAAAGCAGAGTTAGACTTAGCCTAAGTAGATAAACCTATCGTAGAGAGAATTTAGAAACTACCTAAAGACTACGTAAAGCGATATAATACTATATAGTAGAAGGCTAGAAATAATACTAAGAGTAAGAAGAGGAAAAAGAATATAGCGAGCTAGAAGTTTAAGGTATAGCTAGAGCTCCTAGATTTAGTACTAGCTCTAAAGACAAAGTAGCAACATGTCTCTAAAGGCGCAACTACTAGCTTACTATATTCTTTTTCCTCTTCTTATCCTTAGTATTATTTCTAGCCTTCTGCTATATAGTATTATATCGCTTTACGTAGTCTTTAGGTAGTTTCTAAATTCTCTCTACGATAGGTTTATCTACTTAGTATACCGTCGGCGGCTATAACTAATCTTAACTTACGAGATATATCTATATTCTACCTAGCCTAAGAGGAGTTATAGAGCTTCTATATAAACCCTATCTCTAGCGACTAGAATTTGCGTATAAAGGTCTCGGAGATAGCGAGCTTATCCGTAGACGTACTTAGAAGCTACTCGATAATATTCTATAAGCTAAGTCCTCCTTCCTACTTAGAATCGAGCTATATTTCCTATAGAAGCTCTCCGTATACTAACTTCTTTATATCGAACTTATAAGCGTATAACTAGAACGCTAGCCTATTTCGCTTAGCCTATACTTTAGACGTAACTAGCTTCTAGAACCTATTACTATCCTAATCGTATCCTAACGAGATAAGCTAATCTAGGACTTCTAGAGTTTAAGCAAAGCGATTAGCTATATTAAACTTAAAGGACTTCTAAGAGAGATAGTTGCGATATACTATATAGTAATAGGGTAGGAAAATTTCCGTTATAGTTAGAAGACGGCCTTCTACTATTAGCTCCTACTACTAGTTAGTATATAATTAGTAGGCGTAGTCGGTACTAATTTACCTTCGCTTTCGCTATAGATACTAATATATAGACTAATTTTATAAGCTCTTTATAAGGCTTTATAGAGCGTAGAGTATACTTCTAGTCTAATTAGAGGTACTCGAATGCATCCTAAAGAAGCTATTAGTTCTAGTAGTAATATACTCTTAATAAGAGCTACTTACGTCCGCTCTAGATACTTAGAATACGTATCTCCTCTTATTCCTAGATTATAGCCTCTCGATAAGGTCTATTTCTTACTACGAGGAACTTAGCCTCTCCTTAATTAGTTATATAATAAACTTAGCTTAACTCCTATATTGCGCGTATAGTATTATAAGCGTATATACCTTCTTCTTAAACTATCGAATAGCTTTATTTTAAAAGGCATAGACGGCGTAGCTCCTCTATACGGCCTACTCGCTCTCGGTAGCGACTCGAAGGTAGAGGTTAGTTATTTTATAGCTAGTACCGGCCGACCTTACTAGTAATACGTAGGGTGCCTCCGGACTCGACTTAGACTAATTAGTATTATACTAGTAGTTATAGTTATAGTATAAGTCGTCCGCGCCCTTCTCCTTCTCGATATTAAAATAAAAGCTTTCCTTATCCTAGTTCGCTACTTATATAGTAGGCCTATTCTATGCGCGCTTGCGTTTCTTATTATCCCTTTTATACGTTAGTACTACCGACTATATTAGCTAACTATATAGATTATTACTTATGCTATCTAGTTATACTAAGCATAGTACTCCTCTTTTTAGGCCTTAATCTGCTTCTACTACTACTCCTTTAATAAGGAGCTTTATATATTATTAAAGCCGATTAAAAGCTTCTTCTACTAAGTAAAGGACTTATTTCTAGCTTTGCGCTACTTATTTACTATAGCTCTTTTAGGCGATATATTTATACGCTAGTTACGCTTATAAAGGGTATTAGAATTAGAAGAGTAGATATCTATATCTTTCCTTATAGCGCCTAGTTATATCTAAAGTATAGAAGTACTTATACTATCTAAATCCTTATTTATAAGGTAGGGATGCTTTTATAAACTATTAGAAGGCGTAGTACTTATTAGATATTACTTTTATCGCGCTATTATTATAAGTTTAATCGCTAAGAAGAGATAAGTATCGCAAGGTATATAATAAATATACGCTTAAAATTCGGTAGTAATATAAGTATAGTAATAGTTAAGGTAGTAGTTATTATAGTAGGAGCTAAGTATAACGAATTTTAGCTTTAGGTACGCTAGAAGCTTAGTATATAGCTGTTCCCGCCTAGCTACTAGCTTACCTCTATACGTAGAGATTAGCTTCCTATACTATAGTTAGCTACTATAGTTAGCGATATTATATAATATATCGCTTACTTAATATAGCGTATACTAATATATATAACTATATATAAATAGCGATAGCTATAGATATACTTTAGAGCTAGAATCCGTCGTATACGTTACTTAGATTAATATTACTATCGCTAGCCGAAAAGAGTAACTACTATATACTTATACTCTTAACGACCGCTCGTCTACTCGTTGCCGATAGTTACTTCTTAGCTTATACTATCGATAACTACTTATCTCCTTAGCGTAGACGGCTGCTTCTTAGCTTATATTATTAACGACTACTCGTCTCCTCGGCGCGGATAATTACTTTTTAGTTTATACTATCGACGACTACTAGTCTCCTCGGCGCTAATAGTTACTTCTTAGCTTATACTATTAATAACTACTCCTCTTCTTAGTATCGAAGTAGTATCGATAATTATTTCTTCTCTTTTACTATTATAACGACTTAGTTCCTCGATATAAAGGTAGGCTAGAGAGTCTATTTTTCTATTCTACTACTATATTACGACTACTTAACTAGTAATACTATAGAGTACTAGTAAGTCTAGCTCTTTCTCTTTTATAGTATTTTATATATTTATAAAGAACTTCGAATAACGAAATATATATACTATAGTCGATATTATTTATATAATACCTAGATATAATTTATACTATAGTAAATATTTGCGTCTATTACTAACTTACTATATTCTACGAAGTAGCGAAAGCGATTATAGCGTTCGCGTAACTATAACTTCTACTAAGTAAAGATCGGTAGAGGTATCCCGATATAGTAGTAGAATGCGATATTGTTCTACTATATAGCGCTATCGAACTTTAACTCCCCCCTCTATAGGCCTATGTATTCTAGTAGTCGTATACGATTTTCTAGTACTCCTATCTGCCCTAGCTCTTCTCTCTCGTACCTCTACCTATCTACTCCTTCTAACTCTTCGATATCTCTATCTATACTACTCGATACCTTCTCTTATTTCCTAAGTAGACTCTAATATAGAGTTTAACTCGAGCCCTCCTCTACGAGTATATCCTAATATAGATACTAATATACTACTATTAGTACTACCTCTACGTATAGGAAATAAAGCTACTAAGTAGTAGCGAATATAGCTACTAAAGGCTATAGTACTAGACGACGAGTCTTATAGGAAGGTAGTAGTTCTATAGAAAAAAGCGATAGCTATAAGGATAATATAGCAACGAACGAGAGCTAGTAAGTCTAGTATCTCGAAAAGGTAGTTAATACTAGAGATAGCAGCCTTACGAGAGATTCGTAAGCTTTAGCGAACGATAGCTTTATATATCTAGAGGGTCCCTTTTTAGCGCGTTATCCGCGAGATTATAATAGATAGAGATAGTAGCGATATTATTAGAATTTAGGCAGTAGCACTTAAATGCTTATAGGAAGCGGTAGAGGCATTTCTCGTTATAGAGTTCGAGATTTCTAACCTTCTAGCGATCTATACGAAGCGCGTTACTCTATAAGTAAAGGATATATACCTATATAGTTATCTACGCTACTAGTTTACTAGCTAAGACAGAGAAGGGAATAATAATATAGGTATATAATACTAGGTTGCCGACTATAATTGCTAACTATAAAGAGCCTAGTATACGTTACTATACTTAGAAGCTTAGAATTAATATATATAGCGCAGGTAAAGCCGTAGCTAGCGCGCTAGCGAGCCTAACGTCTACCTTAGCTAACCTATATACCCTTACTAAACTATTAGTAATACTACTACCTCTATTACCTTAGAACTTATCGGCAGTCGCGCTTTATTAGCCTATTATTATCGCCTTTCTTTTTTATACCTTCTAACGAATTTTTATATTATATATACGAAGGATACCGCTACGTATATTAATTATAGCTTAATCGACTACTTTTCTCTCGGCCCTCTACGCATTTATAATAGCTTAACTTCCTACTAATAAGCCTAGCTAGTTCGCCGAGTAATACTTCTCTAGCCGAGATATAGCGTCTACTCCTTCTTTATCTAAAAACTCTCCTCTATTCGAAAACCCTTCTATAGATAATAGTAATATCGACCCTAGACTTCTTAGTAACTAGGCGCCCTCTTTAGACTAACGTAGCGCTTCTACTCCTCCTCTTTTAATTTCTAACCCCTCCGCTTATAATAGTAATAACTAAGAGGCTACTAGTAGAAACGACTAGAATAGTTCTTATAGAAACGCGAATAGCGATAATAGAAATAACGAAGACAACGTCTCCGTTATTATTATCGACGATAGTAATAGCGAGGAGAGTAATAGCGACGAGAGTAATAGCGACGAGAGTATTATACCGCCTACCTCTCCCTCTTAGCTTTCTAGGAAGGCTTTATAGAAAACTATACTAGGCGGTCGGCCTCGTCTTAATAAGTAGAAGCTCGCTTACTAAATAGCTTATAAGAGATAGATCGAGAGAGATAATATAGTAATAGTAGTAGTAGTAGTAGTAGCTAGAGGAGTAGTAGGTAGAAAACGATTATTAGGTAGAAAACGAGTAGCGAAAAAGGAACTAGCTAGAAAGAGAACGGCTAGAAAAGCACCGGCTAAAATAGTAGTAGTAAGTAGAGGAGGTCTAGCTCGTAGAGCTAGTATATAGAAGACTTATCGCTATAAGCTAGGTAGTAAGTTATATAGT
>JAKLWX010000023.1:0-24139 GCA_022702355.1 Cercospora zeina
TACTATTTACTACCTCTAACGAGATTATACCTATAGCTAGCCCTAGTAGGCAATCCGACGACTAAGAGTAAAGGTAAGGCTAAGAGGAGGGGCCCTAAGACTTTAGAAATTACTATAATAGTTACGTTATTAGATAATAACGAACCCGCCGAGAAGACTCCTAGAAAGAAGAAGGCTTCGGCTAAGAAGAAGGCTAAGATAAAGTTAAATACTATATTAGAGGAAGATTAGCCGGCGGCCCCGTAACTAAGACTCGGACTTTAACTCTAAGGATTTTAACTAAGAATAGCTATTAACTCGAGATAGCGTAGAGGGGGGTAACTATTATAGATAAGACAAGTAGCTAGCTAGATAGGAGTTATAGGTAGAGGTTAGAATAGGTCCCCGACTTTAGGTCGGTTCCGGGTCTAGGTCGGTTCCTAAGGGAACCGACCTAAGACCTAAATTAATAGGGTCCTCGACCTAATACGAAATCGATAGGTTAGGTCTAAATACTACTAGTTCCTATATAGGTCTTTATAGGGACCTAAGTTTAGAAAGATAGGTCTAATACCGGAGAATAAGACTAAGTCGCCGTAGGGATAATAGAATTACTCTAATACTAAATATACGTATATATAGAACTAAGCGTTACAGCATATTAGAAGCGCTAGTTAAACTAGCGACTATAGTTATAGAGAAAAATAAGGATGCCGACTATACTTACTAACTATACTTGCCGACTACGAGATGTTAGAATTAAATACTATTTATAATATCGACTACGAAGTCTACTCTACTCTATAAGTATAACATAAAAGCAAATACTTCCTTTACTAAGTACTATAGCGAAGATATATTAGTGCTATATCCTCCTTATTATCGCTAATCGAGTCGAAGTTACTCTATATAGTAGTTACTAACGTCTCCTAATCTGCCTTAAGCTACTCCTACTACTAATTTACTATATTGTTTAAAGGCTCGAATATAGTTAATATCGGCGGCGCCTTCTTTATAAGCGAATCCCGAGCCTATTACTACGCGTTACGCTCTTAGGAACGATAGTATATAATATTACTAAACGTTAAGGGATCGTAGGACCGATTATATCGGCTCTAATAACGCGCTATACTAAAGTCGCGCTTATAACTAGTTCTAGCTACTAGGATAGAGAGGATGTCCCGGGCTATTAGCGCGCAACCTAGGTATTCTAATACGATTATCTTCTATAACCGGAGCGGATACTCTATAGAATAGGCAGCCGAGTCCTTAAATCTAGCATAGCGATAACGAGATACCTCGTCCGAATTAGCTAAAGGCTATACGGTCTACTATAGCCGTCTAGATACCCTTTAATTAGAGTCGGAGTTATTACTATCTAATCTACTATAGAGACCTATTGCGAATAATATCGTAGAGTAGTATAAGGCCTTTTTCGGCCTAGACTAGGACGTAGCTATAAGAGGCTTATATCGCGCGTATTTAACCTAGAATTTTAACTAATAGTAATCCTTAAAAGAGGAATCGAGCCTCTTACTAGAGAACGCCTCGCGGTCCTAGAACGCCCGTTTTATTACTAGATTAAGAAGAATCGCAATACTATATATATCGCCGAATCGCTCCTAGGTAGTAGTATAATACTTCTCGAGCTTTATCTATATAGCTTATAAGGTAGAATAAATCTTCTTTTACTAGGATTATATTTTATATTTAAGTTTCTTATCTATAATATCTAGGATATCGAATAAGGTATTATAGTAGCTAAGAACGAGGTAGATTATTAGCCCCTTTGTCGTACCGATTCGTATCGTAGCCTTAGTAAAAGAAGTAGTAAGGTTAATAATATATTTAACTCTCTTCTATTCTATAGCGGTTAGCTTAAGTTCGGGCTAACCCTCGTTTTTAATATACTCGTCGATACTATCTTATAGTTAAGAACTATATATTAGTATAATCGTAGTTAAGCTCTAATAGGTCTTTATATCTTATATTAGGCGTAAAACCCTTTAAAGCGTCTTCTTCTACTATTTATACTATTTTAAGTATAGATATAAATCTGCGATCCTCTTTCGCTATAATACTATAAAACTCTTAAAGCGTTAAGTACTAGAGTTTACCTTAACTATAAGTTTCTAGAACTTTATAGGGAGCGGTTATTAGTATAGCTTCTACCGACTACGTTTACCGACTATATATACTTCGTAGGGAGAATAAATAGTACCTTTATTAGAACTATAGCTAGACTTCCTACTTTAAGCCGACGTAACGCGTTCGTATCTATCTCCTCGTCCTATCGTTCCTATTTCTTATTTCTTAGCTCGATCTTAAGAGTAGCGAAGAACTTCTCTAAGAAGAGCTAGATTATATATATAAAGTATAGGAACTATTCCGGACGGGAGAACTCGTAGTCTTTAGTATCTAATATCTCTTTTATATCCCTATCTATTCCTTAGAGGAGAAGTTATTTAATCGAGACTAATAGCTTCGCTATATATATACGCTTATAGGAGCAAATATCGATAGCCTCGATACTAGAACTCGTTAGTTAAAAGGTATATATATAGTAAGGATACGTATATAGCTATATATAGTATATTATTATTAGAAGCATTATCCGCTATTAGCGCTATAAGCCTATTAGAGATCTCGAAACGAGTAAGTACGTCGAATAGTAGGTCTACTAGGACTTCGCCTATATAACGGCCCGAAATATATAGAAAGGCTAGTATAGCCTTATACTAGGCCTACTCGCTATCGATCTAGTAGCCTTATATCGTAAGGAATAATACTTAAAGCACCCTAGTATACTAACTATTAAGGGCGATAGCTACCTAGAAAGTTCTAGATAGCTAACGTTTTAGATTATCCTCGGAGTAATCGACCGCGTCCTAGATATATAACTTAATCGTAGTAGCGCTCTTAAAGTCGATAGATCTAGTCTCCTCTAATAGATATTCGTAGGTACACTAAACTATAAGACTTTCGAAGAAGTTTAAAAGTAAGCCTAGCTAGGAAACTATAAGCCTATATAACTCTAGAAACTTTAATCGTTCTAGGTGCTCTATTCTAGTAAAACTTTTCTTAAGCCGTTCCTATAAATAAGAGCCGTTAGTATATCTACGTTATATATCTCCGTAAAGCGTAGTTAGTAAGCGTAGTTAGCAAGCGTAGTTAGTAAGTATAGTCGGCACCTTATTCCTATATTAACGAATACTAAACTTATAGATTAATCTTTAGTAGCCTTAATAACTTCTCTAGTAACTCTATACTCCTAGGAGGCATCTTCGTAGCCTACTAAATCGAGGTGCTTTTATAGAGCTTTTATTCTATTACTTAGTCTTAGGTATTTAATAACTCTATTATATCCTCTATAAATAACTCTCGGGGCGTACGTTTTCTAGTCTATACCTTTAACGAAAAATCTCTAGGCTTATAACGTTCGCGTATTCGAGTTCTATTTTATAGAGTTCGAAGATATTCTACTATACTTATCGTAATACCTCGCCTTTTCGAGCTACTAATAGTAGTAGTAAAAGCTCTCGAACGACTAAGTATACTCCTACTACTATATCTATACGCTATTAGTTTCGACCTAGTCCTTAGAATCCTCTAGTAGCTTAGTAAGGTTAGCTAGAGATAGTATCCTATCTCGTATACTAGCTTAACTACTCGAGGTATTCGTAATCGGATAGCGTCCCTTCCTCTACTATTATACTACCTTCTTAATTAGACTAGAGTCGACGAGAGATAGCTGCGATTTAGAGTTAGTCTATCGTTCGCGAAGCTATATACTTATATATCTTAAGAAAGAAGGAAGTATAGTACTACTACGTCGTATCGTTATCGTAGAATATACTAGTAATAATATAATATAAAGTATATAGTACTAAGAAGGAATCGTAGAACTAGAGAGTAAAAGCTAGTAGAGTAATAGAGGTAAATAATATTTATAGAAGCGATTAAGTTTTATTAGTATAAGTACTAGCGAGGTATCTCTATTATAGGCCGACGGCCTATCCTAGTAGCGTTATAGAGACGGGCACCTTTAGTACTCTTATTAAGCTTATAATAGTCGCGACTAATAAACGTACTAAGTACTCTTTAATTATAGTAACGCTATAGTCGCCTTCGAGGGCAAGCATCTTACTAGCGTAAGAGCCTAGTAGCGTTAATAAAGCTTAAGTCGAAAAAGTAGAGTTAGACTTAGCCTAAGTAGATAAACCTATCGTAAAGAGAATTTAGAAACTACTTAAAGACTACGTAAAGCGATATAATACTATACGGTAGAAGGCTAGAAATAATACTAAGAGTAAGAAGAGGAAAAAGAATATAGCGAGCTAGAAGTTTAAGGTATAGCTAAAGCTCCTAGATCTAGTACTAGCTCTAAAGACAAAGTAGTAATATATCTCCGAAGGCGTAACTACTAGCTCGCTATATTCTTTTTCCTTTTCTTACTCTTAGTATTATTTCTAGCCTTCTGCCGTATAGTATTATATCGCTTTACGTAGTCTTTAGGTAGTTTCTAAATTCTCTCTATAATAGGTTAGAGGGCCGGCTAGTACTACGACGCAAACTATAGACTAATATATTATATACCGTCGGCAGCTATAACTAATCTTAACTTACGAGATATATTCGTATTCTACCTAGCCTAAGAGGAGTTATAGAGCTTCTATATAAACCCTATCTCTAGCGACTAGAATTTACGTATAAAGGTCTCGGAGATAGCGAGCTTATCCGTAGACGTACCTAGAAGCTACTCGACGATGTCCTAAAAGCTAAGTTCTCCTTCCTACTTAGAATCGAGCTATATTTCCTATAGAAGCTCTTTATATACCGACTTCTTTATATCGAACTTATAAGCGTATAACTAGAACGCTAGCCTATTTCGTATAGCCTACGCTTTAGACGTAACTAGCTTCTAGAACCTATTACTATCCTAATCGTATTCTAATAAGATAAGCTAATCTAGGACTTCTAAAGTCTAAGTAAAGCGATTAGCTATATTAAACTTAAAGGACTTCTAGAAGAGATAGTTACGATATACTACGTAGTAATAGAGTAGGAAAATTTCCGTTATAGTTAGAAGACGGCCTTCTACTATTAGCTCCTACTACTAGTTAGTATATAGTTAGTAGGCGTAGTCGGCACTAATTTATATTCGCTTTTGCTATAGATACTAATATATAGACTAATTTTATAAGCTCTTTATAAGGCTCCGCGGAGCGTAGAGTATACTTCTAGTCTAATTAGAGGTACTCGAATACGTCCTAAAGAAGCTATTAGTTCTAGTAGCGATATACTCTTAATAAGAGCTACTTACGTCCGCTCTCGATACTTAGAATACGTATCTCCTCTTATTCCTAGATTATAGCCTCTTAATAAGGTTTATTTCTTACTACGAGGAACTTAGCCTCTCTTTTATTAGTTATACGATAAACTCGGCTTAACTCCTATATTACGCGCGTAGTATCGTAAGCGTATATACCTTCTTCTTAAACTATCGAATAGCCTTATTCTAAAAGGCGTAGACGGCGTAGCTCCTCTATACGGCCTACTCGCTCTTAGTAGCGACTCGAAGGTAGAGATTAGTTATTTTATAGCTAGTACCGGCCGACCTTACTAGTAATACGTAGGGTGCCTCCGGACCCGACTTAGACTAATTAGTATTATACTAGTAGTTATAGTTATAGTACGGATCGTCCGCGCCCTTCTCCTTCTTAATATTAAAATAGAAGCTTTTCTTATTCTAGTTCGCTACTTATATAGTAGGCCTATCCTACGCGCGCTTATGTTTCTTATCGTCCCTATTATACGTTAGTACTACTAACTATATTAGCTAACTATATAGATTATTACTTACGCTATCTAGTCGTACTAAGTATAGTACTTCTCTCTTTAGGCCTTAATCTTCTTCTACTACTACTCCTTTAATAAGGAGCTTTATATATTATTAGAGCTAATTAAAAGCTTCTTCTACTAAGTAAAGGACTTATTTCTAGCTTTGCGCTACTTATCTACTATAGCTCTCTTAGGCGATATATCTACGCGCTAGCTATACTCGCGAAGGGTATTAGGATTAGAAGAGTAGGTGTCTATATCTTTCCTTATAGCGCCTAGTCGCATCTAAAGTATAGAAGTACTTATACTATCTAAATCCTTATCTATAAGGTAGGGACGCTTCTATAGACTATTAGAGGGCGCGGTACTTATTAGATATCGCTTTTATCGTACTATTATTATAAGTTTAGTCGCTAAGAAGAGATAAGTATTACGAGGTATATAGTAAATATACGCTTAAAATTCGGTAGTAATACGAGTATAGTAGCGGTTAAGGTAGTAGTTATTATAATAGGAGCTAAGTACGACGAATTCTAGCTTTAGGTATACTAGAAGCTTAGTACGTAGCTATTCCTACCTAGCCGCTAGCTTACCTCTATACGTAGAGATTAGCTTCTTATACTATAGTCGGCTACTATAGTTAGCGATATTATATAATATATCGCTTACCTAATATAGCGTATACTAATATATACGACTATATATAGATAGCGATAGCTATAGACGTACTCTAGAGCTAGAATCCGTCGTATATATTACTTAGATTAACCTTACTATCGCCGGCTAAAAAGAGTAACTACTATATACTTATACCCTCGACGACCGCTCGTCTACTCGTCGCTAATAGTTACTTCTTAGCTTATACTATCGACGACTACTTATCTCCTTAGTATAGACGGCTACTTCTTAGCTTATATTATCGACGACCGCTCGTCTTCTTAGCGTAGATAATTACTTTTTAGTTTATACTATCGACGACCGCTAGTCTTCTCGGCGCCGACGGTTACTTCTTAGCTTATACTATTAATAACTACTCCTCTTCTTAATATCGAAGTAGTATCGATAATTATTTCTTCTCTTCTACTATTATAATAACTTAGTTCCTCGATATAAAGGTAGGCTAGAGAGTCTATTTTTCTATTCTACTACTATATTACGACTACTTAACTAGTAATACTATAGAGTACTAGTAAGTCTAGCTCTTTCCCTTCTATAGTATTTTATATATTCGTAGAGAACTTCGAATAACGAAATATATATACTATAGTCGATATTATCTATATAATGCCCGGATATAATCTATACTATAGTAAATATTTGCGTCTATTACTAACTTGCTATATTCTATAAAGTAGCGAAAGCAATTATAGCGTTCGCGTAACTATAACTTCTACTAGGTAAAGATTAGTAGGGGTGTCCCGATATAGTAGTAGAATATAATATAGTTCTACTATATAGCGCTATCGAACTCTAACTCCCCCCCTATAGGCCCGCGTATTCCGGCGGTCGTATACGATTTTCTAGTACTCCTATCTATCCTAGCTCTTCTCTCTCGTACCTCTATCTATCTACTCCTTCTAACCCTTCGATATCTCTATCTATACTACTCGATGCCTTCTCTTATTTCCTAAGTAGACTCTAATATAAAGTTTAACTCGAGCTCTCCTCTACGAGTATATCCTAATATAGATACTAATATACTACTATTAGTACTACCTCTACGCATAGGAAATAAGGCTACTAAGTAGCGGCGAATATAGCTACTAAAGGCTACGGTACTAGATAACGAGTCTCGTAGGAAGGTAGTAGTTCTACGGAAAAAAGCGATAGCTATAAGAATAATATAGCGACGAACGAGAGCTAGTAAGTCTAGTATCTCGAAAAGGTAGTTAATACTAGGGATAGTAGCCTTACGAGAGATTCGTAAGCTTTAGCAAACGACAGCTTTATATATCTAGAGGGTCCCTTTTTAGCGCGTTATCTACGAGATTATAATAGATAAAGGTAGTAGCGATATTATTAGAATTTAGGTAGTAGTACTTAAATGCTTATAGGAAGTAGTAGAGGCATTTCTCGTTATAGAGTTCGAGATTTCTAACCTTCTAGCGATCTACGCGAAGCGCGTTACCCTATAAGTAAAGGATATATACCTATATAGTTATCTACGCTGCCGGTTTACTAGCTAGAACAGAGGAGGGAATAATAATATAGGTATATAATACTAGGTTACTAACTATAATTGCCGACTATAAAGAGCCTAGCATACGTTACTATACTTAGAAGCTTAGAATTAATATATATAGCGTAGGTAAAGCTATAGCTAGCGCGCTAGCGAGCCTAACCTTCGCCTTAGCTAACCTATATACCCTTACTAAACTATTAGTAATACTACTACCTCTACTACCTTAGAACTTATCGGCGGTCGCGCTTTATTAGCCTATTATTATCGCCTTTCTTTTTTATACCTTCTAACGAATTTTTATATTATACGTACGAAGGATACTACTACGTACGTTAATCGTAGCTTAATCGACTGCTTTTCTCTTAGCCCTCTACGCATTTATAATAGCTTAACTTCCTACTAATAAGCCTAGCTAGTTCGCTAAGTAATACTTCTTTAGCCGAGATATAGCGTCCGCTCCTCCTTTATTTAGAAACTCCTCCCTACCTAAAAACCCTTCTATAGATAATAGTAATATCGACCCTAGACCTCTTAGTAACTAGGCGCCCTCTTCTAGCTAATACGGCGCTTCTGCCCCTCCTCTCTTAATTTCTAACCCCTCCGCTTATAATAGTAATAACTAAGAGGCTACTAGTAGAAACGACTAGAATAGTTCTTATAGAAACGCGAATAGTAATAATAGAAATAACGAAGACAACGTCTCTATTATTATTATCGACGATAGTAATAGCGAGGAGAGTAATAGCGACGAGAGTAATAGCGACGAGAGTATTATACTACCTACCCCTCCCTCTTAGCTTTCTAGGAAGGCTCTATAGAAAACTATACTAGGCGGTCGGCCTCGTCTTAATAAGTAGAAGCTCGCTTACTAAATAGCTTATAAGAGATAGATCGAGAGGGATAATATAGTAATAGTAGCGGTAGTAGTAGTAGCTAGAGGAGTAGTAGGTAGAAAACGATTACTAGGTAGAAAACGAGTAGCGAAAAAGAGATTAGCTAGAAAGAGAACGGCTAGAAAAGCACCGGCTAAAATAGTAGTAGTAGGTAGAGGAGGTCTAGCTCGTAGAGCTAGTATATAGAAGACTTATCGCTATAAGCTAAGTAGTAAGTTATATAGTTAGCATTTATAGTCGGTATTACTAACTTATACTCTAGCTATTACGCTCCGAGAGATCCGTAAGTACTAGAAGTCTATAGATCTACTTATACTAAAGCTACCCTTTAGCTACCTTATCTACGAAGTTTACTACGACGTTTTTAGAGGCTTAGCTATTTCTTAAGGAGGTTACTATTAGTAGGCGAGCGCCCTTAGTACTCTATAAGAAGCCGCCGAGAGTGCTCTAGTCTATCTCTTCTCGAGTATATATACTCCTAGTCGTTCTATTTTCGATCGATATTAACTATATTATAGGTACTAGTATTACTACGATTTACGTAAAGCGAGTAACTATTTAGTAGAAGGATATAAAGTTTATTATTAGCCTACTCTCGTCTTAGGGAATTAATATATTTAGTAAGAGATAAATCTCTATAGCATATATAAGGAAAATCGTTATAACTATAGAGGGTATATATAGTAAAAATCGTTATAAGTAGAGAGGTTACTATAGTTAGTATTCGTAGTCGGTATACCTATAGTTGCCCTAAAATATATAATTTGCCGCATTAAATTAAATATGCCTTTAAAACCCGTCGCTTTCTATACTTTCTACTTCCTCCGGTTTCTATCTATTTATAACCCTCGATTTTCTATACTATATTCTATCGAATCTTATATTTCTATTAGGACCTATCTTTAGACCTATCGTTAGACCCGAGTCGGACCTATCTAATACCTATATTTATTAGATAGGTCCGGAACTAGGTAGGAACCGGCTAGGACCCGACCTAACTATTATAGTTCTATATATTTAGGTCCTATACCCGACCCGGACCCGTCCCGACCTATTCTAACCTCTAGTTATAGGCCGAAGGCTAAGGCTACGGGCCGACTATTATAGATAAGATAAGTAGCTAGCCGGATAGGGGTTATAGGCCGAAGGCTAAGGCTACGAGCCCGGCCGCCGGGCAAGTACTTTAGTATATAGATAGCTAGATAGTAATAATATAGACGTTACTAACTTAACTCGGCTAGGCCCTACCTAGACCCTAATAGATACTACGCGCGTAATATAGGAGTTAAGCTAGGTTTATCGTATAACTAATAAAGGAGAGGCCGAGTTCCTCGTATTAAGAAATAGACCTTATCGAGAGGCTATAATCTAAGAATAAGAGGAGATACGTGTTCTAAGTATCTAGAGCGGACGTAAGTAGCTTTTATTAAGAGTATATCGCTACTAGAACTAATAGCTTCTTTAGGACGCATTCGAGTACCTCTAATTAGACTAGAAGTATACTCTACGCTCTACGAAGCCTATAAAAGGTTAGTATATAGCAATATATTAAGCGCTCCTAACTATACCCGTTAGAGATATTAAGAGACTAATTCTTACCGATTCCTCTATATGCGTTTAGCGTGCTTTTATCTTGCGCCGAGCATACGTAGCGTAAGCCGGATACTTCGGCGTCTAACTTAGACGCTCCCTAAGCTATTAGCCCCCTAAGCTATCGCTCTTATAATTATCTCCTCTCCTCTATAGAGCTGCCTTAGCTCGTAGAAGAGTCTATATTAATATAGTAGCCGGTCGCTTGCGTTCTTATTATATTACGGCTGCGTTGCTCTACTACTCTATAGTCGTACGCGATTTTTAGTAGTACTATAGCAACGTACTAGATCTTAAGGGACTTTTATATTATAGACCCTATACTAGCTACGTATCGATTGCGAGGTAGGTATAGGCTATAAGTTCGCGCCTTATTACGTTAATACTTATTCTAGTATACTATCTTTAGATAAGCGCCCTACTCCTACCTTATACTATCTACGCATCTCCCTAGCCTTTTCCTAGTACTCGCTCTATAAGTATTATATCTCTTAAGAAGATCGCTGCTCCTATAATCTTAGCCGATCCCTATACTACTACTAACCTCCCTACTATAGAGGACGACGACTATTATCGTTGCCTCTTATATTTAGTAATAGGTAAGTCTAGCGTTCTACGTATATATTAGCTACGAGTTCCTTACTAATATAGTACGTATAGCCGGCGTTCGGCTATACGATAGAGTTATAAAACTAAGTAAGAAGAAGAATTACTAGCGCTATAATAATAATAACTACGCCTACGAGCGCTGCATCGATCTAGATATTATTACGTAGTCGAAGCGCTTACGCTTCTACCTCGCTAAGCTAGCCGAGGGCAGGCTAGCCGTACGCGCTATATAGCTCCGCCGCCGCTATACTAATCTATAGGCTCTAATCGCCGATAGCCTTAAGGTCCTATAGTCTAATAAAAGTAAGTCGGCTAGGGTCTTTAAGACCCTAAAGAAGAGTAGGGCTAGCGCGTTACTAGCTAGTAGCGGTCCTTCTGCTACTAAGCTACTTATAGCTAGTAAGTAGATCGCCTTATTCTCTAAGCTCTTTAAGCTTAAGTACGAGGTATGTCTTACGAGTTATATACTCCTCGTATATATTACTAATATTCTTCGTAGTATCTACGCCTGCTTAGCGCCTCGAAAGAGGCGCTTAATATAGCGGTCTATACCGCCTACGCCGACCGCCTCGCTAGCTAGGTAGAGGAGGTCTCTAACGACGAGGCCTTCGTAGAGGAGAAGAAGAAGGAGGATAATAAGAAGAATAAGGAGAAGAAGGAGGACGATAAGAAGGAGGACGAGAGTATAGAGGAGTAAGCTAGCGCATCGCGCGCTCTTCTTATACTCTCTCCTCGCGCTCCTTCTATACTACTCGTATAGTTTGCTACTTTATTTTATACTTTTATTCTACGCTAGCGCTACGGCCCGTTTACGCTACGCCTATAGGCGCCGTAAATAAATAATTTCTCTCTACTCTATATCCTTTATTCTCTTTAGTAGCTTTTTATAACGTAATGTTTCGTCGTAGCCTTAGCGCTTAGCGCGTACTCGTCGCAAATTATAGTAGTCGCGACGGTTAATTAGTAGTATAGTAGCTATAATAGTCGACTTTATAGCTTACGTAAGCTCCTCTTACTCTACTCTTACGCCTTAAATTCCTTAAGCGCTTTATATTCCCCGATATATTTAATTGGTTCCTATATATCGTATTCTTCTAGCTAGCCTTTCTACTAGACTAGCTACTTCCTCTTACTCTTCTTAACTCGGGTTTCTAGTACTTTCTCGACTATCTACTCGCCCTTATTATCTACGAGAGGCAAGCTAGTCTCCTAAGATTCGCTACTATACTAGGGTTCTAGGAGGGATATATAGAAGATATTATAGATACGTAATCCTATTAGAAGGGCTAGGTAGTACGCCTGCTTCCCGACTACGTCGATTACTTTAAATAGTCTAGCGAACTTATCTACTAGCTTCTTTAATAGTACCTTTAGTTTTAGGTTCTTCGTAGATAGAAGGACTATATCGCTAACTCTATATTCCTTTAGCTAATACTTCTAGTTATAATACTTAGCCTACGACTCGCTTACTTGCTACTAGCGCTTTATTAACTCCTCGTAATTCTACTTTAACCTTTCTATAGCGTCCTTTACTACTAGTACTTCTTCTTATAGAATCGCGTTCTAAGATTCGGTTGCGTCCCTCTTATAGGTCTCTATCGTTAGGTCCGGGTCGAACCTATAAATAACGTAGAATAGCGATATCTTTAGTATCGTATTTAGGCTATTATTATATACGAATTCTATAAAGGCTAGTATAGACGCCTAGTCGTCTTAGTTCTCCTCGTAATAGATACGTAAGTACTACTTAAGCGTCTAATTTGCGCGTTTAGTCTAGCTATCCGTTTGCGAGTAAAATGCTATACTTAGCCTACGTTTTACGTATACCTTAAAATAGAAGTCTAACTAGAACTAGCTAGTAAATATAGACCCTCTATTAGAGATAATACTACTAGGTACGCCTCGAAGTCGTATAACTTTATTAAGTAGGATGTCCGTAAGCTCTACGCTTATATAGCGCTTTATCGTACGAATAAAAGTTACTATCTTAGAATAGCGGTCGATAATTATAAGGATCGTATTAAATATACGACTATTACGCTTACTCGATAGAAGGTCTATAATAAAGTTTATAAATAGATCTTTCTATAGCCGTTCTAGTAGAGGAAGTATAACTATCTCGCTATAGGGATAGTAGCGCCTCGCTTTTGCCTTCTAATAGCTACTATACGATTCGACGTATTACTTAATATCCTTATTAACCTCTAGCTACTAGTACTTTCTCTTAACGAGTTCCGTAGTCTTATCCTTACCGAAATATCTAGCTAGGAAGTCGTCGTAGTATATACGAATTACTTGCGTTCGCAATATAGGGTTATAAGGAAGGTATAATGCCCCTTCGCGATATATATACCTATCTTAGATAGTATACTTGTCGCCTTCGCCTCTATTACTCTCTATCTACGTATATAGCTCCTTCGCTACTAGGTCTAGCTAGACTAGCGTAGCTGCGTACCCGATTACTAGGTCTAAGGTATTAGCGTACGGCCGTTCCTCTATAATAATAGCGCTAGCGATCTATATTAGTAGCGCAAATCTATACGGGCCCGGCTTATAGCGTTTAGGGCTAGCGGACTACGTTCTATTAGCCGCTATCGTTACTGCCCTCTAGTTTGTTATATACTAGCAGTTATAGGCGGCTTTAATACGATTTATAACCGGTCCGCCTACTCGGAGGTCGCTCTAAACTTAGAGTTTCTACTATAGTAATAGTAATAGGTTATTTATCGCCTACGTATCTTTTATATAATCGCTACGCTATAATAGCGCGTTAGCTACGTTTAGCTTGCCCGCTCTATAACTAATTATAAAGTTATATAGGGCTAAGAACGTAGCCTACCTAGCCTATCGGCCCGTTAACTACTTTATGCCTATAAAGGCCTTTAGGTTAGTATAGTCGACTAGTACCTCTACCTTATATATAGCGCCTTCGAGGTAAGGCCTTTATACCTTAAAGGATTCTACTACTACGAGGAGTTCCTTATTATAGACCTCGTAGTTATACTCGGCGTTAATTATCTTCCGTAAGAAGAACGCGATTAGGTGCTATTCTAACTCGAATAGCTAGCTTAAAATACCGGCGATAGCGAAGTTAGACGCATCGGTCTCGACTCGTAGGCGTAACGTAGGGTTAAAGTGCTTAAGAAGTAGCGCGGTCTAGAAGCGTTCTTTTAACTTTAGGAAAGCCTACTCCTTAGCTTCGCCCTAACTAATAGGCCTAGGCTTCCTACTATTCTTCGCGCCCTTCGAGAGTATAGTTAGTAGTACTACGATCCTCGAATATCTAAAGATAAAGTAGTAGTAAAAGTTCGCGAACTTAAGGAACGATTAAACCTCTATTAGAGTAGTTAGCCTTAGCTATAAGGCGATTATAGCTACCCTACTAGGGTCTATCGCTACGCCTCTAGTCGTAACTATAAACCTAAGGAAGTTAACCTATTTCTAGAAGAACTTATACTTAGCGCGTTATATATAAAGTCCGAATTTGCGAAGCCTCTTAAGTATAGCGTATACGTCTCGCACGTAGTCCTTACGAGTCTTACTATAGATTAGGATATTATCTAGATATACTACGTAGCTTATATCTACTAGCCCTACTAGCGCGCGGTTAATATACGCCTAGAACGTTACTAGGGCGTTCGTTAAACTAAAGGGTATTACCTAGTATTAGTAGTAACCGTATCGCGTATAGAACGTAGTCTTCTAGCGGTCGCTTAGTTTAATATAAATGCGATAATACGCGTCCGCAAGGTCTAGCGATATAAACTACGTAGCTCCTATAAGTCTATCTAGCGTTTTACTAATAAGAGGTAGTAGATACCGATTCTTAATCGTAATCTCGTTTAGCTTATAGTAGTCTATATATAACCGCAGCTTGCTATTCTTCTTTAGTACGAATAGGATAGGCGTACCTACCTCGCTATTAGAACGCTCGATCTAATTATGCTCGAGCCTAGTCTTTAGGTACTCCTTAAGCTCTTCGAGCTCTCTACCTAACTAGTAGTATAGCGGCCTAAAGGGTAGCATAGTACCTAGCTTTAAGTCGATCGTATACTTAGCGCTATCGATAGGTTTGCTTTATATTTCCTCTATTAAGTTAAGGACGTTATCGAACTAATAGAACTCTTCTAGTATTAGAGTAGGCTCCTCGCCTATCCTACTTAGGCTAACTATAAACATAGCGGGTGCCTTTTAGAGGTCTTTAAGGAACTTATAGGCCTCTCGGACCTCGAATCGGCCGAAACGATCGTTACTATAACGCTATTTATCTATGCTACTATCGACACTTACCTATTATATACGTCGCTATAAATAGCTAAGGATAATATCGGGATCTAGTATATTATATACGTAGAAGATCCCTCCGGTTACGCGCTCGATCCCTAAGGAGTCCGTAAGCCTTATACGTATATAGTACGTACTATAATAATAACCTAGTTTACTCGTAAAGGTAGTAGCTAGCGGCAAGGCTACGTTCGGCCGTAAGAGCAACTTATACTAGAGCACGAAGGCTCGTAATACTATATTAATATCTATAGTATTATCGAGAAGGAACTTAGCTAGCCTATAGCCCTTTTAAGATTTAACTTCTCCCCGTACTCGTACTACTAGTACGTATTACATAGGCAGGTACCCTATACTATCTACTTTAGCGGCGGAGACTTACGTAATATCTCTATCGCTTCTACTTTTTTCGACTTGCCTGCGGCTACCTTACGGACCGCCGGCTTATTACTATCCTTATTCTTATTCGGATAATTTAGACGGATGTAGCCTACCTCGTTATAACTATAATACCTAGGTTACTAGTCCTTGTCTTTGCCTTTGCGCTTATCCTAAGGGTTCTTCTCCTTCGAGTTAGACCTATAACTGCCTTTAGAGGTATATGCGTTACTATCGACTCTCTTACGCTTCGACTACTAGTATAACGCGTCCTTATTATAGTTACGTAAGCCTATATCGCGTAGCATTAACCTTTCTACCTATTTAAGGCGTCGTACTAGGGCGATAAGGTCGGCGCGCTTTACTAGGACAATATAGTTCTTAATAATATCCTTCTATAGTAACGGCTTTAACTTTGCGAGAAGCTAGCGAACTAACTACGCCTCGGTGTAGTCGCCGAGCTATACCTCGAGGTTACTAAGGTCTATTACGAATTATCGTATACTCTAATTTTCGCCTTAGCGTATTATCTCGTATTTAATAGTTACGAGTAGCTAGTAGTTCGCTTAATCCCCGACGATATCGTATAGGAACTTATAGAACTGCGCTTAAGTATACCCTACTAGAAGCATACTAGGGTACTCGTTATACTAGGCTTCTTACGCTTCGCCTACGAGGAATATAATACTAGCGATTACTTTCTAGTATTCTATTATAAACTTCCTCGGCGCGGCTATAAAGTTTACTTTATATACGCGGACGTATTCCTAGGCTTTCTTAACGGTCTCGCCCTTAAATAGCTTAGGAGAGCGAAGCTTAATAGACTCGTAGAGCATATATTCGTCGCTACTATAACGCGTGCTATCCTTAGTATCTCTAGTAATGCTCGCTATACTAGAGTACCCCGAGCCGAGGCTTCTTGCCGTCGTGCTTAAGCGTATTAGTAGGGTAGTCGTCCTAACTTCTCGTATTAAGTATTTATTCTCTACCTAGAGGGCGTAGAGTTTAAGCTATTCGCGTAGTATAGCGTTCTCTCGCTTAAGACGCTCGCGCCTTGCCTACGTATTATTAGCGTTATTTATCTCCTCGTCTTCTTCGGCTTTAGAGTCTAGTAACTCTCCTACGTAGCTTAATAGCGGTACTATAGACCTAGTACGTTCGCTACGGTTACCTAGCTATATAGATGCTCCTCGCGTAAGTATAGTAGGCCTTAATAGATCGCTACCCTCGATAAGGTAGAAGAATTAGTATTATAAAAGGTTAGTATATAGCAATATATTAAGCGCCTCTAACTATACCCGTTAGAGATATTAAGAGACTAATTCTTGCCGATTCCTCTATATGCGTTTAGCGTGCTTTTGTCTTGCGCCGAGTATATGCGGCGTAAGCCGGATGCTTCGGCGTCTAACTTAGACGCCCCCTAAGCTATTAGCTCCCTAAGCTATCGCTCTTATAAAGCCTTATAGAGGGCTTATAAAATTAGTCTGCATATTAGTATCTATAGCGAAAGCGAAGGTAAATTAATACCGACTACGCTTATCGACTATATACTAACTAGTAGTAGGAGCTAATAGTAGAAGGCCGTCTTCTAACTATAATAGAAATTTTCCTACCTTATTACTACGTAGTATATCGTAACTATCTCTCCTAGAAGTCCTCTAAGTTTAATATAGCTAATCGCTTTACTTAAACTCTAGAAGTCCTAGATTAGCTTATTCTATTAGGATATAATTAGGATAGTAATAGGTTCTAGAAGCTAGTTACGTCTAAAGTATAGGCTAAGTAAAATAAGCTAGCGTTCTAGTTATACGCTTATAAGTTCGATATAAAGAAGTTAGTATACGAAGAGCTTCTATAGGAAATATAGCTCGATTCTAAGTAAGAAGGAGGACTTAGCTTTTAGGACATCGTTAAGTAGCTTCTAAATACGTCTACGGATAAGCTCGCTATCTTCGAGACCTTTATACGTAAATTCTAGTCGCTAGAGATAGAGTTTATATAGAAGCTCTATAACTCCTCTTAGGCTAGATAGAATACGGATAGCTAATTAGTGCTACTATATCTCGTAAGTTAAGATTAGTTATAGCCGCCGACGGTATATCGGTCTATAGTTTGCGTCGTAGTACTAGCCGGCCCTCTTTAACTTATATCTCTTATCTTTGCCTCTTAGTCTATAGTAGCTTACCGAATATATAATTCTCCTTTATAATTCTTATAGACGGCTTAAGTCTTGCCTTTAATAGCTAAGTATATTTAATACTAGCCTTATTCTCTTATATAGTAGTTACGCTTTCGGAGATATACTACTACTTTTTCTTTAGAGCTAGTACTAGATCTAGGAGCTCTAGCTATATCTTAAACTTCTAGCTCGCTATATTCTTTTTCCTCTTCTTACTCTTAGTATTATTTCTAGCCTTCTACTATATACTATTATATTACTTTATATAGTCTTTAGGTAGTTTCTAAATTCTCTCTACGATAGGTTTATCTACTTAGGCTAAGTCTAACTCTACTTCTTCGACTTAAGCTTTATTAATACTACTAGCCTCTTACGCTAGTAAGATACTTGCCCTCGAAGGCAACTATAGTATTACTCTAATTAAAGAGTACTTAGTACGTTTATTAGTCGCGACTATTACGAGCTCGATAAGAGTACTAGAGGTGCCCGTCTCTATAACGCTACTAGGATAGGCCGTTAGCCTATAATAGAGATATCTCGCTAGTACTTATACTAATAAAACTTAATCGCCCTTATAAATATTATTTACCTCTAGTACTTCGCTAGCTTTTACTCTTTAGTTCTACGATTCCTTCTTAGTACTATATACTTTATATTATAGTATTACTAGTATATCCTACGACTACGATACGACGTAGTAGTACTATACTTCCTTCTTTCTTAAGACGTATAAGTATATAGCTTCGCGAACGATAAACTAACTCTAAATCGTAGCTATCTCTCGTCGACTTTAGTTTAATTAAGAAGGTAGTATAATAGTAGAAGAAGGGACGCTATATAATTACGAATACCTCGAGTAGTTAAGCTAGTACGCAAGATAAGATACTATCTCTAACTAACCTTACTAAGCTACTAGAGAATTCTAAGAACTAGGTCGAAACTAATAGTATATAGATATAGTAGTAGGAGTATATCTAGTCGTTCGAGGGCTTTTACTACTACTATTAGTAGCTCGAAGAGGCGAGGTATTACGATAAGTATAGTAGAATATCTTCGAATCTTATAAAATAGAACTTAAATATACGAACGTTATAAGCCTAGAGATTTTTCGTTAAAGGTATAGACTAGGAAACGTACGCTCTAAGAGTTATTTATAGGGGATATAATAGAGTTATTAAATACCTAGGACTAAGTAATAGAATAAAAGCTCTATAAAAGCACCTCGATTTAGTAGGCTATAAAGATACCTTCTAGGAGTATAGAGTTACTAAAGAAGTTATTAAGGCTACTAAAGATTAATCTATAAGTTTAGTATTTATTATTATGAAAATAAGGTACCGACTACGCTTACTAACTATACTTCTCGACTACGCTCGCTAACTATACTTTATAGAGATATATAACGTAGATATACTAACGGTCCTTATTTATAGGAACGGCTTAAGAAAAGTTTTACTAGAACCGAGTACCTAGACTAGTTAAAGTTTCTAGAGTTATATAGGCTTATAGTTTCCTAGCTTAGATTACTTTTAAACTTCTTTAAAAGTTCTATAGTTCGACGTACCTACGAATATCTATTAAAAGAGACTAGATCTATCGACTTTAAGAGCGCTACTACGATTAAGTTATATATCTAGGACGTAGTCGATTACTCTAATAATAATCTAAAACGTTAGCTATCTAGAACCTTCTAGGTAGCTATCGCCCTCGATAGTTAGTATACTAGAGTACTTTAAGTATTATTTCTTACGATACGAGGCTACTAGATCGATAGCGAGTAGGCCTAGCATAAGGCTATACTAGCCTTTTTATATAGTTTAGGCCGTTATACGAGCGAAGTTCTAGCGGACCTACTATTCGATATACTTACTTATTTCGAAATCTCTAATAGGCTTATAGCGCTAATAGTAGATAATACTTCTAATAATAATATACTATATACTACTATATATATTACCTTCTTATATATATACCTCCTAACTAATAAGTTCTAGCGTCGAGGCTATTAATATTTACTCCTACGAGCGTATATATATAGCGAAGCTATTAGTTTTAATTAAATAACTTCTCTTCTAAGAAATAAACGGAGATATAGAAGAGATATTAGATAGTAAAGACTACGAGTTCTCTCGTCTAGAACGGTTCTCGTACTTTATATATATAATCTAGCTCTTCTTAAGGAAGTTCTTTACTATTCTTAAGATCGAGCTAAGAAACGAAGAATAAGAATAATAAGACGAGGAGATAGATACGAACGCCCTATATCGGCTTAAAGTAGGAAGTCTAGCTATAGTTTTAATAAAGGTACTATATATTCTCTCTACGAAGTATATATAGTTAGTAAACGTAGTCGGTAGAAGCTATACTAATAACCGCTCCCTATAAAGTTCTATAAACTTATAGTTAAGGTAAACTCTAGTACTTAATACTTTAAGAGTTTTATAGTACTATAGTAAAAGAGGATCGTAGATCTATATCTATACCCGAAATAGTATAAACGATAGAAGAAGACGCTTAATAGGGTTTTGCGCCTAATATAAGATATAAAGACCTATTAGAGCTTAACTACGATTATACTAATATATAGTTCTTAACTACGAGATATTATCGATAAGTATATTAAGAACGAGAGTTAGCCCGAACTTAAGCTAACTACTATAGAATAGAAGAGGATTAAATATATTATTAACCTTACTACTCCTTTCGCTAAGGCTACGATACGGATCGATACGATAAAGAGGCTAATAATCTACCTTATTCTTAGCTACTATAATACCTTATTCGATATTCTAGATATTATAGATAAGAAACTTAAATATAAAATATAATTCTAGTTAAAGAAGATTTATTCCGCCTTATAGGCTATATAAATAAAGCTCGAGAAGTATTATACTACTACTTAGGAGCGATTCGGCGATATATATAGCATTGCGATTCTTCTTAATCTAGTAATAAAACGAGCGTTCTAGGACCGCGAGGCGTTCTCTAGCGAGGAGCTATAAAGGTTAGTATATAGTAATATATTAAGCGCCCCTAACTATACCCGTTAGAGATATTTAGAGACTAATTCTTACAGATTCCTCTATATACGTTTAGTATGCTTTTATCTTACGCCGAGCGTGCGTAGTATAAGCCGGATACTTTAGCGTCTAACTTAGACGCCCTCTAAGCTATTAGCCCTCTAAGCTATCGCTCTTATAATTATCTCCTCTCCTTTATAGAGCTGCCTTAGCTCGTAGGAGAGTCTTTATTAATGTAGTAGCCGGCCGCTTATGTTCTTATTACGTTACGGTTGCGTTACTCTACTACCTATAGTCGTACGCGATTTTTAGTAGTACTATAGTAATATACTAGATCTTAAGAGACTTTTATATTATAGACCCTATATAGGCCGCGCGTTAATTACGAGGTAGGTATAGGCTATAAGTTCGCGCCTAATTACGTTAATACTTATTCTAGTATACTATCTTTAGATAAGCGCCTTACTCTCGCCTTATACTATCTATATATCTCCTTAGTCTTTTCCTAGTACTCGTTCTATAAGTATTATACCTCCTAAGAAGAGCTTTGCTCTTATAATCTTAGCCGATCTCTATATTATTACCGATCTCTCTACTATAAAGAACGACGACTATTATCGTTACCTCTTATATTTAGTAACGAGTAAGTCTAGCGTTCCGCGTATATATTAGCTACGAGTTCCTTACTAATATAGTACGTATAGCCGGCGTTTAGCCGTATAATAGGGTTATAAAATTAAGTAAGAAGAAGAATTACTAGCGCTATAATAATAATAACTACTCCTACGACTACTATACTAACCTAGATATTATTATATAGTCGAAGCGCTTACGCTTCTACCTCGCTAAGCTAGCTAAGGGTAGGCTAGCTATACGCGCCGAGTAGCTCTACTACTACTCTACTAATCTATAGGCCCTAATCGCTAATAGCCTTAAGGTCTTATAGTCTAATAAGGGCAAGTCGGCTAGTGTCTTTAAGATCTTAAAGAAGGGTAGAGCTAGCGTACTATCGGCTAGTAGTAGTCCTTCTACTACTAAGCTACTTATAGCTAGTAAGTAGATCGCCCTATTCTCTAGGCTCTTTAAGCTTAAGTACGAGATATATCTTACGAGTTATATGCTCCTTATATACGTTACTAATATTCTTCGTAGCGTCTACGCCTACTTAGCGCCTCGAAAGAAGCGCTCGATACGGCAGTCTATACTACCTACGCCGACCGCCTCGCTAGCTAAATAGAGGAGGTCTCTAACGATAAGGCCTTTATAGTAGAGAAGAAGAAGAAGAAGAAGAAGAATAATAAGGAGGATAAGAAGAATAAGAAGAAGAAGGACGAAGGTATAGAGGAGTAAGCTAGCGTATCGCGCGCTCTCCTTATACTCCCTCCTCGCGCTTCTTCTATACTACTTATATAGTCCGCTACCTTATTTTATACTTCTATTCTACGCTAGCGCTACGGCCCGTTTACGCTACGCCTACGAGCGCTATAAATAAATAATTTCTCTCTGCTCTATATCCTCTATTTCCTTTAGTAGCTTTTCGTAACGTAATGTTTCGTTGCGGCCTTAGCGCTTAGCGCGTACTCGTCGTAAATTATAGTAGTCGCGACGGTTAATTAGTAGCGTAGTAGCCGCGATAGTCGACTTTATAGCTTATATAAGCTCCTCTTACTCTACTCTTACGCCTTAAATTCCTCGAGCGCTTTATATTCCCCGATATATTTAATTAGTTCCTACGTATCGTATTCTTCTAGCTAGCCTTTCTACTAGACTAGCTACTTCCTCTTACTCTTCTCGACTTAGGTTTCTAGTACTTTCTCGACTATTTACTCGCCCTTATTATCTACGAGGGGTAAGCTAGTCTCCTAAGATTCGCTACTATACTAGAATTTTAGAAGGGATACGTAGAAGATATTATAGATACGTAATCCTATTAGAAGAGCTAGGCGGTACGCCTACTTCCCGACTATATCGATTACTTTAAATAGTCTAGCGAACTTATCCGCTAGCTTCTTTAATAGTACCTTTAGTTTTAGGTTCTTTATAGATAGAAGGACTATATCGCCGACCTTATATTTCTTTAGCTAATACTTCTAGTTATAATACTTAGCCTATAACTCGCTTACTTACTACTAGCGCTTTATTAACTCCTCGTAGTTCCGCTTTAACCTTTCTATAGCGTCCTTTACTACTAGTACTTCTCCTTATAGAATTACGTCCCGAGATTTAGTTACGTCCCTCTTACGAGTTTCTATTACTAAGTTCGGGTCGAACTCGTAGATAACGTAGAATAGCGATATCTTTAGTATCGTATTTAGGCTATTATTATACGCGAATTCTATAGAGGCTAGTATAGACGCCTAGTTGTCTTAGTTCTTCTTATAATAGATATATAAGTACTACTTAAGCGTCTAGTTTACGCGTTTAGTCTAGCTGTCCGTTTGCGAGTAAAATGCTATTCTTAGCCTACGTTTTACGTATACCTCGAAATAGAAGTCTAACTAGAACTAGCTAGTAAATATAGACCCTCTATTAGAGATAATACTACTAGGTATACCCCGAAGTCGTATAACTTTATTAAGTAGGATATCTATAAGCTCTATACTTATATAGCGCTTTATCGTCCGAATAAAAGTTACTATCTTAGAATAGTAGTCGATAATTATAAGGATCGCGTTAAATATATAACTATTACGCTTACTCGGTAGAAGGTCTATAATAAAGTCTATAGATAGATCTTTCTATAGCCGTTCTAGTAGAGGAAGCGTAACTATCTCGCTATAGGGATAGTAGCGCCTCGCTTTCGCCTTCTAATAGCTACTATACGATTCGACGTATTACTTAATATTCTCGTTAACCTCTAGCTACTAGTACTTTCTCTTAACGAGTTCTATAGTCTTATCCTTACTAAAATAGCTAGCTAGGAAGTCTTCGTAGACTCGTAGTATATACGAATTACTTACGTTCGTAATACGAGGTTATAAGAAAGGTATAATGCCCCTTCGCGATATATATATCTATCTCGGATAGTATACTTGTCGCTTTTACCTTTATTACTCTCTACCTACGTATATAGCTCCTTCGCTATTAGGTCTAGCTAGACTAGCGTAGCTATATACTAGATTACTAGGTCTAAGATATTAGTATATAGCCGTTCCTCTATAATAATAGCGCTAGCGACCTATAT
>JAKLWX010000024.1:0-2500 GCA_022702355.1 Cercospora zeina
CCATCTGCTGGATTATGGCTGAACGCCTCTAAGTCAGAATCCATGCCAGAACGGGACGATCCTCTCCAGCACGCCTTAGGCGGATAAGAATAGGCACTGCCAGTACCTAGGACCCTCTCATCCCTCGCAAGACACGCGAGGGCGAAGGGCGTATTGTAATTTTATAGCGCGCTGGGATGAATCCCTTGCAGACGACTTGGACGTCGGATCGGGTCGTGTAAGCAGTAGAGTAGCCTTGTTGTTACGAGCTGCTGAGCGTAAGCCCGTTTATCCGCTCGATTTGTTGAATACCTCCCCATTAGTTGAAGGGCTGATTCCATCAGCCAGCACCTGGAGGCGAGTGTATTGGACGAAGGAATTGATAGGCCCTCTGCATGTCCGCGGAGGACGGCAGGGTCGCCCCGGGAGCTCGGACATGGCGATCCGCCGATCCGACATGGCGAGGGACGAGCTGCTGAGCGTCAGGCCCGCCTCCGCCGGGTGGGTTCTGCACGTCTGCGGCGGACGGCAGGGTCGCCCCGAGAGCGTGGACATGGCCGCAGAGGCGCCTTCCCACGCACGGTGCGGTCCTGCGGCGGCGGGCGGGGAGGTATATAAGTCGGGAAACACCCGGATCTGGCACGAACGACCACAGATACGTGAAAGCTAGGCATCCCGTCCGCTCTGCCATATATAAGCACGTAATCGCTGGATTAGTACTACGGTGGGTGACCACGTGGGAATCCCCAGTGTTGTTCGTTTTGCTTTTTGCCTACGGAGGGGCGGAGTCCCCTGTTGCGCGGCGGAATCCATCCCTTTTGCACGCCGGACGTCCTCGGAGACCGGCAGGCGTCGGGGGGAAGGACTTCCCATTTGCCGGGGCGAGTTCCACGGCCGTGGGGCCAGAAAACGGTAGGGTCGCCCCCGGGAGCGTTGGGTCGGGCGTTGCGTCGCAGCGTAGGGTCACGGAACTCCGGTGCAGACCGCGCTCGTGTCTCGGCGGCGAGGACTGATGGGCGGATCCACCGCGGTGGAAAGGACGACGATCCGCCGACAGACGACCGAGAGATGGTCGATCTCCCGCAAAACGGCAGGGTCGCCCCCGGGCGTTGGGTCCAGCGTTGGGTCCATGGGTCCAGTGTTGGGTCCCGGAACTCCTGCCTGTTATCTCGACGGCGAGGGGTCCGACCGACACCAAACCTGGACTCCTGACACTTCGGCACCCACCAAGCCCAAGTACGATGTCGGATGGGTAGGGCGCGAGAGATGCTCGATTTTCCCCAGAACGGCAGGGTCGCCCCCGGGCGTTGGGTCCAGTGTTGGGTCGTGTTGGGTCGTGTTGGGTCCCCTTTGGGCGGAGGCAGCGGGGAGGCCGTTCGGGCTCAAACTCGCACACGTATGAGGGCTGGGGGTGAGGTGTCCGCCGGCGTCGCTATCGCGGACATCGACCTCACCGTCGCCCAGAGATACCCGAGCAACCAGAAAACGGCAGGGTCGCCCCGGGCGTTGGGTCCGGCGTTGGGTCCTCCCACGCGCCCCCTCCGAGCCCGATCGACCCCCGTTTCACAGGCTGGCCTGAATGGCACGCGTGCTATCCGACCTGCAACTTTGGGCGTCCATCGGAGGTCATCTAGGGGGTTGGTGTTGGGTGACGGCGCCCCGGAGTGACCCAACGGCCAACAACCGTTAGGTCGACTGTTGGGTGGCGGTAGCGGCCCCGTCTCGAGCCCGATCCACCTCAAAGTTGAAGACCAGACTCGGCGGCACGCGTCCTCCCCGACCTGCGAAGTTGGGGCCGATCGGAGGTGCCGTTGGGTCGCAGAACGGCAGGGTCGCCCCCGGGCGTTGGGTCACCCAACTGTGTTGGGTCGCGTAGTCAGCTGTTGGGTCAGCGTTGGGTCCAGCGGGAAACCCCCTCCCTCCCCCCCTCCTTCTCTCCTCCCCCTCCCCCCTCTCCCCCCCCCCCTCCCTTCCTCATTTCGCGCGCGGCGGCCGCGGCGCGGCCGGTAAAAAAATTTGGGGGTGTTGGGTGGGCGGAGTGGCCGTTGGGTCCGGCAACGGTAGGGTCGCCCCGGGGTGTTGGGTCACCCAACGGCGGGGTCGCCCCCGGGGGCTGGACTTGGCCGAGTCCCACGGGCCGTTGGGTCGGGAAACGGCGGGGTCGCCCCCGGGTGTTGGGTCATCCTCGACCTCGCACGGATCCCGGGGGCTCCCGCGGGCTCTGGCGAGCAGAGAACGCGTGCATTCGGGGTCGTATCCGGACGGGCGGGGCCGGTAGAGGGGCAGGTGGCCCCCGAGTGCCCCTCCCGGCGACGGCACGGCCCCGACGGAGCCCCCTCTCCCCGTTCCAGAGGGTCCGAGGGCTCGTTCGGTCGGGAGACGTGGCAGCCGGCGTCTCACGCGTCGTCGGGGCGATCGGGGACCGCGGCGGCGCGGAGTCACTCTGGGCCAGGAAGGAGGGGGGTGGTGCACGGGAGATCAGGTCCCTCCATTATCCCGTGCCCCCCGAACACATATCGGG
>JAKLWX010000024.1:37500-47500 GCA_022702355.1 Cercospora zeina
TGGGTCAGGAAACGGTAGGGTCGCCCCCGGGTGTTGGGTCACCCAACGGCGGGGTCGCCCCCGGGGGCTGGACTTGGCCGAGGCCCACGGGCCGTTGGGTCGGGAAACGGCGGGGTCGCCCCCGGGTGTTGGGTCATCCTCGACCTCGCACGGATCCCGGGGGCTCCCGCGGGCTCTGGCGAGCAGAGAACGCGTGCATTCGGGGTCGTATCCGGACGGGCGGGGCCGGTAGAGGGGCAGGTGGCCCCCGAGTGCCCCTCCCGGCGACGGCACGGCCCCGACGGAGCCCCCTCTCCCCGTTCCAGAGGGTCCGAGGGCTCGTTCGGTCGGGAGACGTGGCAGCCGGCGTCTCACGCGTCGTCGGGGCGATCGGGGACCGCGGCGGCGCGGAGTCACTCTGGGCCAGGAAGGAGGGGGGTGGTGCACGGGAGATCAGGTCCCTCCATTATCCCGTGCCCCCCGAACACATATCGGGCCGGCGACGACGAGGTGGGGGTCCGCCGGCGACGGCGAGGTCGGGAGCATTCGTGTTCGAGCCCGGAGGGGCCGCGTCGCGAGTTTGGGGCCGATCGGTGAGGGCGGCGGCGAGGTCGGGGGGCGGCGGCGAGGTGGGAGAGGGTCGCCGGCGGGCTGTGGTGCGGGCGGCGAGGTGATGTTCGCCAAGTCCCTCGATCGCGCGCATTTTGGCACCTCTCGCGAGGTGCAACCTCGCGACTTTTCGGCGGTCCCTATACAAAAGTGGCCGGTTGCGGACCCTACTCTGGGCCACTACCCGCCGCACGCAGAATCCGTGGCCTGGCATGTTCGGAGGATCTATAAGAAAGAAGAAGTCGTCAGACAATCTAATGCGGGATCCGAAAGGATTTGGTTAGAGGTTCTGATGGCTTTGGGCGTGAGGGTTGAAACAGCCCTCAACCGCCTGTCGGTGGTCCCGATTCAGTTCGAACCGTCGATCAGCCAAGGCCCCCTAATATTTGATTGGGCGGGCGGCGGCGCGGGTGGTACAGCGTTCATTTCTTTCTGCCTGCAGCTCGCAGGGTCCACTATCTAGTAATCGGCCTCTGGCATCGCTCGTTGAAGCGCCACGCCGGCTCCTAACTGTGGATCGCCGCTCCGGACATGAATCGATTTGCCCAGCCGCAGAGCGAGTCTAACGGGGCGCCCGAAGCCCGAGTGATTCATTCGTGAATTCATTCGGCGCCGAAGGAGTCTGTGGATAATTGGCCGTTGGCTATCATTATTCAAGACGCACTCGGGGGTACACCTGTGTACCGGTATCCGCCTCACGGCGTGACCGTCGACGGGGAGCCTCCTCTTAAGGTGGACATGTTAAAGTTCGATCGCCCCTCGCGGGGCGCCGGTCGCTTCTTTGACGGACTCTACTTTGAGGAACTCGGTTGTGGCAATTGGATGGTGATGGGGCGAATCGACGGGCACACGCCCGGAGAGGAGCTGATCGCCGGGTGACTTGTTCACCCCGACCTCGAACTAACTCCGGCACGCGCTCGACACTTTCACTAGGAGGGGCGCGGGTCTCCGAAGATAGTTACCTGGTTGATTCTGCCAGTAGTCATATGCTTGTCTCAAAGATTAAGCCATGCATGTCTAAGTATAAGCAACTATACGGTGAAACTGCGAATGGCTCATTAAATCAGTTATCGTTTATTTGATAGTACCTTACTACATGGATAACCGTGGTAATTCTAGAGCTAATACATGCTAAAAACCCCGACTTCGGAAGGGGTGTATTTATTAGATAAAAAACCAATGCCCTTCGGGGCTCCTTGGTGAATCATAATAACTTCACGAATCGCATGGCCTTGCGCCGGCGATGGTTCATTCAAATTTCTGCCCTATCAACTTTCGATGGTAGGATAGAGGCCTACCATGGTTTCAACGGGTAACGGGGAATTAGGGTTCGACTCCGGAGAGGGAGCCTGAGAAACGGCTACCACATCCAAGGAAGGCAGCAGGCGCGCAAATTACCCAATCCCGACACGGGGAGGTAGTAACAATAAATACTGATACAGGGCTCTTTTGGGTCTTGTAATTGGAATGAGTACAATTTAAATCCCTTAACGAGGAACAATTGGAGGGCAAGTCTGGTGCCAGCAGCCGCGGTAATTCCAGCTCCAATAGCGTATATTAAAGTTGTTGCAGTTAAAAAGCTCGTAGTTGAACCTTGGGCCTGGCTGGCCGGTCCGCCTCACCGCGTGTACTGGTCCGGCCGGGCCTTTCCTTCTGGGGAGCCGCATGCCCTTCACTGGGCGTGTCGGGGAACCAGGACTTTTACTTTGAAAAAATTAGAGTGTTCAAAGCAGGCCTTTGCTCGAATACATTAGCATGGAATAATAGAATAGGACGTGTGGTTCTATTTTGTTGGTTTCTAGGACCGCCGTAATGATTAATAGGGATAGTCGGGGGCATCCGTATTCAATTGTCAGAGGTGAAATTCTTGGATTTATTGAAGACGAACTACTGCGAAAGCATTTGCCAAGGATGTTTTCATTAATCAGTGAACGAAAGTTAGGGGATCGAAGACGATCAGATACCGTCGGGGTTAGCGTAGAGCGACGTCCACGTCGTGACCCTGGGTGCCCTTCTCAGAAGGGAGCAAACTTTAGCTCTACACGTAGAAGGAACGCCATGAATTCCTACGGTATGTGCCCCGGCGCCATGGCAGATGAATACCGAGGGCAGTGTAGGTCAGGGGCTTTTCGTTTGTGAGATCGTCGGGAAATACTGAGTGCCCTCCAGGTAGCAAATACGGTAGTGATGCAATCGGGGGCTATGTAGTTAGGTACATAGCGCATCAATAGTTGGCTAATAAAAAGGAAGGAAGGCAATTAAGCCACCCGCAGGCCCCCCGGCCACCGTAGATGCAGACAACAAATTGGGAAACACCGTTATTTGCTGAAAGCTTAGCTTTTTACCAATCTACACCGGGGGGACAACACTTAGAGGAGCGCCTGAACGGGTTAAACGGCACTGCCGAACGGCTCCTCTCCGGCCTATTTAACATTGAACCGGCGAAACTTTGAACGAAGCGAGAACCAGAATCGCTCTCAACAACATCGACAGGTAAGCACGGATTGTCGGGTAAGGGCGATCCCTTTCAAGTTGAACTCTTTAGAGGAACGATTTAATTGCAGATTCACGCAGGGACATCATGACCAAAGCAGCGAGGAAACGAAAGGCCGCGGAGGTGTGGGCGGACTCGGCGAAGAAGCAGGATGAACCTATAAAGAAGGCAAAGACGAAGGGAGGGGCACCGAAAATTGATGCGCCGAGAGACGAGACCAAGGTAAGTTCTAATGAACGTGGGTCAAGAAGTTTCTAATGAATAACGTGTAGAAGCAATCGAAGAAGAAGGTGAAGCCGCCGGAGGTTATCAAACCACCGGTAAAGCTGCCACCATTGACAAAAGAACGACCCACGAAGAGCGCGCCGACCATCACCCGCTTCAGCGCTGTCACCAAGAGAGAGCTGGCTGAGTCTGGGAGGGCACTCTGGCTGAGTCTGCCTAACGCATTGAAGAAAGGAGTAGCGTCGGCCTTTACTGGCCTGCGCCAATTTTTGGTGGACAAGCATTTGGCTGGAATATCGACTCTTCAGGCCAGCGGGAGCAGCTATTACGCGGCGGTCTTCAATACGAAGCCCGAAGCAACAGCAGCACTCGCCAAATTAAAGAAGCTCGACTACAGTCATGCCGGCAAGAATTGGAGGATTAATGTGGCGCCATTCGGAGCGGATGAATTAGATAGCGCGATTGTCTGGTCTGTTCAGCCCTCCCCCCTGACGATGGGAAGTCAGCTGAAGTCGGCATTTATTGAGCACTTTCGGCTGCACTTTGGGAATTCTTTCAACTCGGAAGTCGAAATGAGGGCAAAATTAGTGAGTGGGTTAAGGACAGGGGCGTGGGCGATTCAGTTCGCCAACGCCCCTCCCGTGGGTGAGTTCGTGAAGCAGAATGTCGTTTCTGTTCAACCAACGGCCATAATCTGTTCGAGTGCCCTCAGAAAGGCGTGAAGAGTTTGGAGGATCCTCCTGTAAAATTTGACGTCCGGGGGGGAGTGAAGGCTAAGAAGAAGCCGGAGGGCACGGATGGCGGAGGTAACGCCTCAACGGGAGCGGCATGAGTCCATAAAGGTCGGGTGAAAGGTTGAAGGAAGGATAGATAGAACAGTGCATAACTTGAAATAATACAAAGTTGTACACCAAATTAACCTCATTTTTTTTTTTTTTTTTAATTAATTAATTAGGTAGTTTCTAGATAAATCCGAATCGTATCCTTAGCTAAATCATATGTCCAGCTCATCTTTCCCAGTATCACGTAATTCAACGCAGGCTAATTTAATCACTCAATGCAGACAGACTCTAAATAGGTAAAGGAACTGGGAGGAACTTGGAATAGTTTCGCCCTCAATCCGTACTATGAATATGCCAGGGGGCTGACCATGTAGCCTTTATAGAGGCTAGGAAGGTCTAAGTAAGTAGGTTAATCAAACTTGAACTCGTCTTCGGAAATTTAGGCATTAGCGATAATGAAACGGAGCGGCGGCTGTCAATCTTTAGAGTGTTACAGGGGGTCAATGTCAGTCCGAATTCGAAATAGAGTTCACCAGGGTAGCCCTGCGAGCTACAGGGACATATTAATCTTTAGCGTGTTACAGGGGGTCAATGTCAGTCCGAATTCGAAATAGAGTTCACCGGGGCAGCCCTGCGAGCTACAGGGACCAGGATACCTACAGGGGAACCCGGGCCAAGGCTGAAGGCTGCACTCCAGCTCTAGAATCACAGGAGGATATCATACTGACTGAGCTATACTGCCGCCTGGGAATCTTCGGGGTTATATATGAGACGACGAGTACCCCTATACACCAATCGGTGGGTTCGTACCACCAGGGATCTAGGTCCCAGATCCCTAAAGTTTTGTAGGCCCGCCAATCCGCATCAATTTTTGCCGAACACCCTTCACAGGGGGGCGACCCTACCGTCAGGGTTCAACCCCGCTTTCTCGGCCAAGCCCGAACTTCAGGGGAGACCCTACCGCCCAGAATGAAGGAATTAAAGTGATGACACCGGGGGCGACCCTGCTGTCGACATTTTACTTCCATCCAGTACGGATACGGGGGGACCCTACCGTAAGGAAAAGCTCATAAGTTTACGAACTATAGAGGGCGACCCTGCCGCCGGAGAGATCCTACCTTTTGATCAACTCCGAGCTCTAGGGGCGACCCTGCCGACGTGCTGCACAATCGCCCAGAAAGATGGCCCTCACCCGATGCAATACCTAATTGTAGAATGAATTACAGCTAATATTGTATTAGGAACCGCACCGCGCCCTTTTAAGAGCCCGTACGCTGGAAGATCAGACAATACATAAAGTCCTCGCAATGCGCGTCGCCACCTTAAATGTAAAGGGTGCGGGGGACGTTACGAAGATGACAGAAGTTGTGGCCTTTGTAAGGAATCAGAAATTGGATGTAGTACTCCTGTGCGAGAGCCATATTACGGAGGAAAAAATGGTATACTACCGACAACGGTGGCCCGATATGCTGTGGCATACCAATTGCGCTGCAAATCAAGCGCTAGGAGTTACCTTTATCGTACGAACCTCCTCAGAAGTCACCGCCAATTCTGTTGAATTCCTAAGCGGGGACGAACTAGGGAGGATAATTCGGATGCGGCTCCAGGTCGAGAATAGGACATTCAAACTCTGCGGGATCTACGGACCGAATGCAGAAACCGGGAACGTGAGGTTCTTCCAGAAAGTGAAGGCTATAGCCGACAACGAGGGATTCGACTTTCTACTGGGCGATTTCAACCGCTGCATAGATAGGATAGACCGAAACCCGGCAAGGCCGGAAGACCTACGCGTCCGTGTAGCCCTAACAGACGCTACGGAAGGCCTATTTGATGGCTGGAGACATACGAATCCGGACACGGCCCAGTTCACTTACTGGGGATCAAACGATCTCCGATCCGCGAGCCGGATAGATCGGATTTATGTCTCGCCAAGGGTATACCGGAAATGCTCTGACTGGGCAATGCACCAAACCGGAGTGTGGACGGACCACGCTGCGGCATCAGTTCGATGGGAGCCTCGACATCATATAGAGACCGGGAAAGGTCAGTGGTATTTCAATAACCACTTGTTAGGGACTCAAGCAATTAGGACAGAACTCGCGGAAGCAGTACGCGAGAAGCTGCAGCCCCTCCAGGATATTTCAGAAACACTCGAGAGCACAGAGGCCACAGTCGCCCGAAATGCGGCACAGGAATACGTGAATCAGTTCGCTGTCTTACTAGACCACCTACGGGACACGGCCATAAGAATCCAACGATCCGAGGCTCAACGGCTTAATAAGGATCAACGGAAGCTTGAAAGGAAGATACTAAAGATTGATGCGGAACCACGCTCGCAGAAAAAGGCAAAACGGCTAACTGGCCTACAAGGGCGCCTCGAGGCCTTAATGGAAGTCAAATCCAAGAGGAGGGAACTGCAAGCGAAGCTGAAATGGCAACAGACGAGTGAAGCACACTCAAAAGATTTTTGGTCTCTAGGCCAACCCCCTGGGAATGACCGAAGAATCTTTGGGCTGACCAACGATAAAGGGAAGCTTAGAAAGAGACCAGAGAAGGTGCTCAAAGTGGGCAGGAAGTTCTACAGTGACCTGTACAGCGAACGGGAAACGAACAGGAACGACCAGGAACGCCTACTACAGAGGATCCCGGCTGGCGACTTCGGAGACGTGAACGGGGAGGTTTCTAGAGACGAGGTGAGACAAACGATGAAGAAGTGGTCCCACGGCACGGTCCCAGGACCGGATGGTATTACCTACGACCTAGTTGCGGCCATGTCAAAGGTTGGGTCAAAGGAATACGATCTTTTGGAGAGCATACGGCAAGTAACGGAAATTCTACTCTAGCCTACCAAATATAAGGTAGAGATGCCAGAGGAATGGGCGAAGGGGAGCATCAAAATCATGTAGAAAAAAGGGGAACGGACGGAGATCCGTAACTACCGCCCCTTATCCATGACGAATTCGATCTATAAGCTCATTACGGGTGTCATAAACGGAAAACTGTTACAACCGTTCGCGAATTACATCGGGAAACATCAAGCAGGCTTTATGCCGGGTCGGTACATCCTAGACCACGTGAAACATGCGCAGACGCTACTAGAGCACGCAGAACTAAATGGCAATACCTTATACGTAGCCCTACTTGACCAAGAAAAGGCATACGATCGCGTCGACCATGAATTTTTATGGAAGGTCCTGAAGAAGTTCGGGGTCCCAAAAGATTTAAGGCGAGCAATACAGGGCTGCTACAAGCGTGCTACCTCGGTCGTCTCGATCAATAAATTCACATCCGAGCCTTTCCAGATTAAGGCCGGGATCCGGCAGGGGGACCCCCTCTCCTGCTTGCTGTTTAACGCAGTAATTGAGACCCTAGCCCTTGAAATACTCGACCGACCTGGATTACCCGGCTACGTGGACAAAAGCGGCCGAACGCACAAGGTGACTCTTTATGCGGACGACATAGCAGTTTTTCTGACGTCGCTGAACCAGTGGAAGGTCCTCGAAAGAGCGTACGGAGTGTATTTAAGGGCGACGGGAGCGGCGCTCAACAAAGATAAGACCGAGTTACTAGCGGCGAAAGCCTATAATGAGGTCCCGGCTACTAGAAAGTACCGGGATATCAAAGTAGTGCTTTCGGCAAAGTACCTCGGCTGCCCGATAGGACCACAGGCAGATTTGGATGCGTTTTGGGTCAAATTGCGCCAGGAAATCGAGGACCGTATAACAAATTGGCAGAAACGATATCTATCGATCCGTCAAAGAGTAGCAGTGGCGAACACTGTACTTGAAAGTACATTATGGTATTACCTACGAGTAATAGACGCGCGCCTCGAAGATTTGACCTCGATCTAGCGTATAGTCATCCGGTATATCTAGGAGATAGAACCAGGAAAGACACTGCACGGCCCGATCAAGAACGATCATCTTCATCGACCAATCGAGCTTGGGGGATTAGGCCTTATCAAGATTGAGGTAATGAGGCAGGCTCTGGCGCTCCACTGGATCAGGAAGCTCTATCAGGCACATGAGCTATTACCTGCGGAGAGGCCTGGATGGTACTACCCCGCTACTGAAATTATGGCACATTCCGCACCGGACGCTATTGCACCCTTAATAACAAAGCCCTAGGAGCAAACGTGGAACGTCCATTGCCCGAAAGGACCACGCTCGATACACCAATTCCTGAAGATTTGGAATAAAAAATCAGGAACACTCCACCCGAGAACAAGAGAGGAGCTGGCCAATATTGAATTTCTACTACATCTAGAGTTGAATTCAGGTCGAGCAACGATGAGGTGGGGTGCTCCAGTCTGGCGGAGTTTCCAAACTAGGTCGGATATTATACCAGTTACTCTGAATGTAGGTCAGTTGCAGGCCGTCAAGGATAGGAGGATACCGGCACACGTTAATGCGCGGAAAGCGGCAGAACGTTTCTTTGCCAACCTCCCGCCCGAATAGCTGGCCCTCGTCAATGAAAGTAGGGACCCCTTGCCGATCGTAAACTGCTCTACGAAAGCAAGGAAGGCCCTAGTCTCAAAAACGGAAGGGTCGCACCTGGACCTGCAAGAGGTGGGTCGAAATAAAGAGATCTACCAATTTCTCATGGTCGATCATGTAGGCCCACAGGATCTCCTTGCCAACCTAAAGGGAATATGTCAAAGGGATGGCGTCCCTCTAGATGGGATTGCAGAGGCAACGATCTGGAGGGCCGTACGCCAGAGGAAGCTTGACTACCCGAAAACCACCGATCTGATATGGAAGCTACTACACGGAGTAGTACGAACCGGAGAGGAATGGATGGAACATGCGACCTGCCCGATATGTAGAGTGTACCAGACCTCGGAGCATTTGTTCTGGACTTGCCCTGCCGCACAGAAGGTTTGGTCCGAGTGCAAATCGATATAGCAGGAAATAACCGACGAACAAATAGAGTGGCCGAGCTCGTAGGGTGCACTCCTACTATCAAACGTAACGCACGGAAAGAATAAATTTGAAAGCTCTGCAGCTGCAAGACGTTGGAGGATCCTGTTTACTGAAGGGCTGTGGGCTATCTGGACCCATCGATGTACATGGAGCTTTGATGAGATCCCAGCCTTTGAGACTGCGGGTGTAGTGAATCGTTTCCGTAAAAGGATCGAAACTCGCCGGCAGATGGACCTCCTAACGGCGCAGGAGGGGGCCAGACGGGGAGGGAAGACCCTAGATCCCAGACATACTTGGTCAGAATGGGTCGGCTAACACCCCCCAGCGCCCCGAACTCCTATGAAGCGAGGAACCTACCCTAATACGCTAACGCTGAAGGGAGAGGGCGAGTTGCGTCCCGGATGTCAAAAACAAAACGCAGAATAGAAGAGCACATCAACCAACTCCCGCTGAGAGAATCACGCACAAACCAAATAGGCCTGTGGAGGCTAACACCGCCGGAAAGAGAAAGGGTGCGGGGGAGCGTCTCCCCTAGGGCGTTAAGTCTTAGCCGTGCCAGTAGCACCACCTGCAGACTCTAAGAATAAATAAGCAAAACACAAGACGATCAGATACCGTCGTAGTCTTAACCATAAACTATGCCGACTAGGGATCGGTGGATGTTATCTTTTTGACTCCATCGGCACCTTACGAGAAATCAAAGTTTTTGGGTTCTGGGGGGAGTATGGTCGCAAGGCTGAAACTTAAAGAAATTGACGGAAGGGCACCACCAGGCGTGGAGCCTGCGGCTTAATTTGACTCAACACGGGGAAACTCACCAGGTCCAGACACAAGTAGGATTGACAGATTAAGAGCTCTTTCTTGATTTTGTGGGTGGTAGTGCATGGCCGTTCTTAGTTGGTGGAGTGATTTGTCTGCTTAATTGCGATAACGAACGAGACCTTAACCTGCTAAATAGCCAGGCCCGCTTTGGCGGGTCGCCGGCTTCT
>JAKLWX010000024.1:52500-62500 GCA_022702355.1 Cercospora zeina
GCGTTGGGTCCAGCGTTGGGTCCATGGGTCCAGTGTTGGGTCCCGGAACTCCTGCCTGTTATCTCGACGGCGAGGGGTCCGACCGACACCAAACCTGGACTCCTGACACTTCGGCACCCACCAAGCCCAAGTACGATGTCGGAGGGGTAGGGCGCGAGAGATGCTCGATTTTCCCCAGAACGGCAGGGTCGCCCCCGGGCGTTGGGTCCAGTGTTGGGTCGTGTTGGGTCGTGTTGGGTCCCCTTTGGGCGGAGGCAGCGGGGAGGCCGTTCGGGCTCAAACTCGCACACGTATGAGGGCTGGGGGTGAGGTGTCCGCCGGCGTCGCTATCGCGGACATCGACCTCACCGTCGCCCAGAGATACCCGAGCAACCAGAAAACGGCAGGGTCGCCCCCGGGCGTTGGGTCCGGCGTTGGGTCCTCCCACGCGCCCCTCCGAGCCCGATCGACCCCCGTTTCACAGGCTGGCCTGAATGGCACGCGTGCTATCCGACCTGCAACTTTGGGCGTCCATCGGAGGTCATCTAGGGGGTTGGTGTTGGGTGACGGCGCCCCGGAGTGACCCAACGGCCAACAACCGTTGGGTCGACTGTTGGGTGGCGGTAGCGGCCCCGTCTCGAGCCCGATCCACCTTAAAGTTGAAGACCAGACTCGGCGGCACGCGTCCTCCCCGACCTGCGAAGTTGGGGCCGATCGGAGGTGCCGTTAGGTCGCAGAACGGCAGGGTCGCCCCCGGGCGTTGGGTCACCCAACTGTGTTGGGTCGCTTAGTCAGCTGTTGGGTCAGCGTTGGGTCCAGCGGGAAACCCCCTCCCTCCCCCCCCTCCTTCTCTCCTCCCCCTCCCCCCTCTCCCCTCCCCCCTCCCTTCCTCATTTCGCGCGCGGCGGCCGCGGCGCGGCCGGGAAAAAAATTTGGGGGTGTTGGGTGGGCGGAGTGGCCGTTGGGTCAGGAAACGGTAGGGTCGCCCCCGGGTGTTGGGTCACCCAACGGCGGGGTCGCCCCCGGGGGCTGGACTTGGCCGAGTCCCACGGGCCGTTGGGTCGGGAAACGGCGGGGTCGCCCCCGGGTGTTGGGTCATCCTCGACCTCGCACGGATCCCGGGGGCTCCCGCGGGCTCTGGCGAGCAGAGAACGCGTGCATTCGGGGTCGTATCCGGACGGGCGGGGCCGGTAGAGGGGCAGGTGGCCCCCGAGTGCCCCTCCCGGCGACGGCACGGCCCCCGACGGAGCCCCCTCTCCCCGTTCCAGAGGGTCCGAGGGCTCGTTCGGTCGGGAGACGTGGCAGCCGGCGTCTCACGCGTCGTCGGGGCGATCGGGGACCGCGGCGGCGCGGAGTCACTCTGGGCCAGGAAGGAGGGGGGGTGGTGCACGGGAGATCAGGTCCCTCCATTATCCCGTGCCCCCCCGAACACATATCGGGCCGGCGACGACGAGGTGGGGGTCCGCCGGCGACGGCGAGGTCGGGAGCATTCGTGTTCGAGCCCGGAGGGGCCGCGTCGCGAGTTTGGGGCCGATCGGAGAGGGCGGCGGCGAGGTCGGGGGGGCGGCGGCGAGGTGGGAGAGGGTCGCCGGCGGGCTGTGGTGCGGGCGGCGAGGTGATGTTCGCCAAGTCCCTCGATCGCGCGCATTTTGGCACCTCTCGCGAGGTGCAACCTCGCGACTTTTCGGCGGTCCCTATACAAAAGTGGCCGGTTGCGGACCCTACTCTGGGCCACTACCCGCCGCACGCAGAATCCGTGGCCTGGCATGTTCGGAGGATCTATAAGAAAGAAGAAGTCGTCAGACAATCTAATGCGGGATCCGAAAGGATTTGGTTAGAGGTTCTAATGGCTTTGGGCGTGAGGGTTGAAACAGCCCTCAACCGCCTGTCGGTGGTCCCGATTCAGTTCGAACCGTCGATCAGCCAAGGCCCCCCTAATATTTGATTGGGCGGGCGGCGGCGCGGGTGGTACAGCGTTCATTTCTTTCTGCCTGCAGCTCGCAGGGTCCACTATCTAGTAATCGGCCTCTGGCATCGCTCGTTGAAGCGCCACGCCGGCTCCTAACTGTGGATCGCCGCTCCGGACATGAATCGATTTGCCCAGCCGCAGAGCGAGTCTAACGGGGCGCCCGAAGCCCGAGTGATTCATTCGTGAATTCATTCGGCGCCGAAGGAGTCTGTGGATAATTGGCCGTTGGCTATCATTATTCAAGACGCACTCGGGGGTACACCTGTGTACCGGTATCCGCCTCACGGCGTGACCGTCGACGGGGAGCCTCCTCTTGAGGTGGACATGTTAAAGTTCGATCGCCCCTCGCGGGGCGCCGGTCGCTTCTTTGACGGACTCTACTTTGAGGAACTCGGTTGTGGCAATTGGATGGTGATAGGGCGAATCGACGGGCACACGCCCGGAGAGGAGCTGATCGCCGGGTGACTTGTTCACCCCGACCTCGAACTAACTCCGGCACGCGCTCGACACTTTCACTAGGAGGGGCGCGGGTCTCCGAAGATAGTTACCTGGTTGATTCTGCCAGTAGTCATATGCTTGTCTCAAAGATTAAGCCATGCATGTCTAAGTATAAGCAACTATACGGTGAAACTGCGAATGGCTCATTAAATCAGTTATCGTTTATTTGATAGTACCTTACTACATGGATAACCGTGGTAATTCTAGAGCTAATACATGCTAAAAACCCCGACTTCGGAAGGGGTGTATTTATTAGATAAAAAACCAATGCCCTTCGGGGCTCCTTGGTGAATCATAATAACTTCACGAATCGCATGGCCTTGCGCCGGCGATGGTTCATTCAAATTTCTGCCCTATCAACTTTCGATGGTAGGATAGAGGCCTACCATGGTTTCAACGGGTAACGGGGAATTAGGGTTCGACTCCGGAGAGGGAGCCTGAGAAACGGCTACCACATCCAAGGAAGGCAGCAGGCGCGCAAATTACCCAATCCCGACACGGGGAGGTAGTGACAATAAATACTGATACAGGGCTCTTTTGGGTCTTGTAATTGGAATGAGTACAATTTAAATCCCTTAACGAGGAACAATTGGAGGGCAAGTCTGGTGCCAGCAGCCGCGGTAATTCCAGCTCCAATAGCGTATATTAAAGTTGTTGCAGTTAAAAAGCTCGTAGTTGAACCTTGGGCCTGGCTGGCCGGTCCGCCTCACCGCGTGTACTGGTCCGGCCGGGCCTTTCCTTCTGGGGAGCCGCATGCCCTTCACTGGGCGTGTCGGGGAACCAGGACTTTTACTTTGAAAAAATTAGAGTGTTCAAAGCAGGCCTTTGCTCGAATACATTAGCATGGAATAATAGAATAGGACGTGTGGTTCTATTTTGTTGGTTTCTAGGACCGCCGTAATGATTAATAGGGATAGTCTGGGGCATCCGTATTCAATTGTCAGAGGTGAAATTCTTGGATTTATTGAAGACGAACTACTGCGAAAGCATTTGCCAAGGATGTTTTCATTAATCAGTGAACGAAAGTTAGGGGATCGAAGACGATCAGATACCGTCGGGGTTAGCGTAGAGCGACGTCCACGTCGTGACCCTGGGTGCCCTTCTCAGAAGGGAGCAAACTTTAGCTCTACACGTAGAAGGAACGCCATGAATTCCTACGGTATGTGCCCCGGCGCCATGGCAGATGAATACCGAGGGCAGTGTAGGTCAGGGGCTTTTCGTTTGTGAGATCGTCGGGAAATACTGAGTGCCCTCCAGGTGGCAAATACGGTAGTGATGCAATCGGGGGCTATGTAGTTAGGTACATAGCGCATCAATAGTTGGCTAATAAAAAGGAAGGAAGGCAATTAAGCCACCCGCAGGCCCCCCGGCCACCGTAGATGCAGACAACAAATTGGGAAACACCGTTATTTGCTGAAAGCTTAGCTTTTTACCAATCTACACCGGGGGGACAACACTTAGAGGAGCGCCTGAACGGGTTAAACGGCACTGCCGAACGGCTCCTCTCCGGCCTATTCAACATTGAACCGGCGAAACTTTGAACGAAGCGAGAACCAGAATCGCTCTCAACAACATCGACAGGTAAGCACGGATTGTCGGGTGAGGGCGATCCCTTTCAAGTTGAACTCTTTAGAGGAACGATTTAATTGCAGATTCACGCAGGGACATCATGACCAAAGCAGCGAGGAAACGAAAGGCCGCGGAGGTGTGGGCGGACTCGGCGAAGAAGCAGGATGAACCTATAAAGAAGGCAAAGACGAAGGGAGGGGCACCGAAAATTGATGCGCCGAGAGACGAGACCAAGGTAAGTTCTAATGAACGTGGGTCAAGAAGTTTCTAATGAATAACGTGTAGAAGCAATCGAAGAAGAAGGTGAAGCCGCCGGAGGTTATCAAACCACCGGTAAAGCTGCCACCATTAACAAAAGAACGACCCACGAAGAGCGCGCCGACCATCACCCGCTTCAGCGCTGTCACCAAGAGAGAGCTGGCTGAGTCTGGGAGGGCACTCTGGCTGAGTCTGCCTAACGCATTGAAGAAAGGAGTAGCGTCGGCCTTTACTGGCCTGCGCCAATTTTTGGTGGACAAGCATTTGGCTGGAATATCGACTCTTCAGGCCAGCGGGAGCAGCTATTACGCGGCGGTCTTCAATACGAAGCCCGAAGCAACAGCAGCACTCGCCAAATTGAAGAAGCTCGACTACAGTCATGCCGGCAAGAATTGGAGGATTAATGTGGCGCCATTCGGAGCGGATGAATCAGATAGCGCGATTGTCTGGTCTGTTCAGCCCTCCCCCCTGACGATGGGAAGTCAGCTGAAGTCGGCATTCATTGAGCACTTTCGGCTGCACTTTGGGAATTCTTTCAACTCGGAAGTCGAAATGAGGGCAAAATTAGTGAGTGGGTTAAGGACAGGGGCGTGGGCGATTCAGTTCGCCAACGCCCCTCCCGTGGGTGAGTTCGTGAAGCAGAATGTCGTTTCTGTTCAACCAACGGCCATAATCTGTTCGAGTGCCCTCAGAAAGGCGTGAAGAGTTTGGAGGATCCTCCTGTAAAATTTGACGTCCGGGGGGGAGTGAAGGCTAAGAAGAAGCCGGAGGGCACGGATGGCGGAGGTAACGCCTCAACGGGAGCGGCATGAGTCCATAAAGGTCGGGTGAAAGGTTGAAGGAAGGATAGATAGAACAGTGCATAACTTGAAATAATACAAAGTTGTACACCAAATTGACCTCATTTTTTTTTTTTTTTTTTTTAATTAATTAATTAGGTAGTTTCTAGATAAATCCGAATCGTATCCTTAGCTAAATCATATGTCCAGCTCATCTTTCCCAGTATCACGTAATTCAACGCAGGCTAATTTAATCACTCAATGCAGACAGACTCTAAATAGGTAAAGGAACTGGGAGGAACTTGGAATAGTTTCGCCCTCAATCCGTACTATGAATATGCCAGGGGGCTGACCATGTAGCCTTTATAGAGGCTAGGAAGGTCTAAGTAAGTAGGTTAATCAAACTTGAACTCGTCTTCGGAAATTTAGGCATTAGCGATAATGAAACGGAGCGGCGGCTGTCAATCTTTAGAGTGTTACAGGGGGTCAATGTCAGTCCGAATTCGAAATAGAGTTCACCAGGGTAGCCCTGCGAGCTACAGGGACATATCAATCTTTAGCGTGTTACAGGGGGTCAATGTCAGTCCGAATTCGAAATAGAGTTCACCGGGGCAGCCCTGCGAGCTACAGGGACCAGGATACCTACAGGGGAACCCGGGCCAAGGCTGAAGGCTGCACTCCAGCTCTAGAATCACAGGAGGATATCATACTGACTGAGCTATACTGCCGCCTGGGAATCTTCGGGGTTATATATGAGACGACGAGTACCCCTATACACCAATCGGTGGGTTCGTACCACCAGGGATCTAGGTCCCAGATCCCTAAAGTTTTATAGGCCCGCCAATCCGCATCAATTTTTGCCGAACACCCTTCACAGGGGGGCGACCCTACCGTCAGGGTTCAACCCCGCTTTCTCGGCCAAGCCCGAACTTCAGGGGAGACCCTACCGCCCAGAATGAAGGAATTAAAGTGATGACACCGGGGGCGACCCTGCTGTCGACATTTTACTTCCATCCAGTACGGATACGGGGGGACCCTACCGTAAGGAAAAGCTCATAAGTTTACGAACTATGGAGGGCGACCCTGCCGCCGGAGAGATCCTACCTTTTGATCAACTCCGAGCTCTAGGGGCGACCCTGCCGACGTGCTGCACAATCGCCCAGAAAGATGGCCCTCACCCGATGCAATACCTAATTGTAGAATGAATTACAGCTAATATTGTATTAGGAACCGCACCGCGCCCTTTTAAGAGCCCGTACGCTGGAAGATCAGACAATACATAAAGTCCTCGCAATGCGCGTCGCCACCTTAAATGTAAAGGGTGCGGGGGACGTTACGAAGATGACAGAAGTTGTGGCCTTTGTAAGGAATCAGAAATTGGATGTAGTACTCCTGTGCGAGAGCCATATTACGGAGGAAAAAATGGTATACTACCGACAACGGTGGCCCGATATGCTGTGGCATACCAATTGCGCTGCAAATCAAGCGCTAGGAGTTACCTTTATCGTACGAACCTCCTCAGAAGTCACCGCCAATTCTGTTGAATTCCTAAGCGGGGACGAACCAGGGAGGATAATTCGGATGCGGCTCCAGGTCGAGAATAGGACATTCAAACTCTGCGGGATCTACGGACCGAATGCAGAAACCGGGAACGTGAGGTTCTTCCAGAAAGTGAAGGCTATAGCCGACAACGAGGGATTCGACTTTCTACTGGGCGATTTCAACCGCTGCATAGATAGGATAGACCGAAACCCGGCAAGGCCGGAAGACCTACGCGTCCGTGTAGCCCTAACAGACGCTACGGAAGGCCTATTTGATGGCTGGAGACATACGAATCCGGACACGGCCCAGTTCACTTACTGGGGATCAAACGATCTCCGATCCGCGAGCCGGATAGATCGGATTTATGTCTCGCCAAGGGTATACCGGAAATGCTCTGACTGGGCAATGCACCAAACCGGAGTGTGGACGGACCACGCTGCGGCATCAGTTCGATGGGAGCCTCGACATCATATAGAGACCGGGAAAGGTCAGTGGTATTTCAATAACCACTTGTTGGGGACTCAAGCAATTAGGACAGAACTCGCGGAAGCAGTACGCGAGAAGCTGCAGCCCCTCCAGGATATTTCAGAAACACTCGAGAGCACAGAGGCCACAGTCGCCCGAAATGCGGCACAGGAATACGTGAATCAGTTCGCTGTCTTACTGGACCACCTACGGGACACGGCCATAAGAATCCAACGATCCGAGGCTCAACGGCTTAATAAGGATCAACGGAAGCTTGAAAGGAAGATACTGAAGATTGATGCGGAACCACGCTCGCAGAAAAAGGCAAAACGGCTAACTGGCCTACAAGGGCGCCTCGAGGCCTTAATGGAAGTCAAATCCAAGAGGAGGGAACTGCAAGCGAAGCTGAAATGGCAACAGACGAGTGAAGCACACTCAAAAGATTTTTGGTCTCTAGGCCAACCCCCTGGGAATGACCGAAGAATCTTTGGGCTGACCAACGATAAAGGGAAGCTTAGAAAGAGACCAGAGAAGGTGCTCAAAGTGGGCAGGAAGTTCTACAGTGACCTGTACAGCGAACGGGAAACGAACAGGAACGACCAGGAACGCCTACTACAGAGGATCCCGGCTGGCGACTTCGGAGACGTGAACGGGGAGGTTTCTAGAGACGAGGTGAGACAAACGATGAAGAAGTGGTCCCACGGCACGGTCCCAGGACCGGATGGTATTACCTACGACCTAGTTGCGGCCATGTCAAAGGTTGGGTCAAAGGAATACGATCTTTTGGAGAGCATACGGCAAGTAACGGAAATTCTACTCCAGCCTACCAAATATAAGGTAGAGATGCCAGAGGAATGGGCGAAGGGGAGCATCAAAATCATGTGGAAAAAAGGGGAACGGACGGAGATCCGTAACTACCGCCCCTTATCCATGACGAATTCGATCTATAAGCTCATTACGGGTGTCATAAACGGAAAACTGTTACAACCGTTCGCGAATTACATCGGGAAACATCAAGCAGGCTTTATGCCGGGTCGGTACATCCTAGACCACGTGAAACATGCGCAGACGCTACTAGAGCACGCAGAACTAAATGGCAATACCTTATACGTAGCCCTACTTGACCAAGAAAAGGCATACGATCGCGTCGACCATGAATTTTTATGGAAGGTCCTGAAGAAGTTCGGGGTCCCAAAAGATTTAAGGCGAGCAATACAGGGCTGCTACAAGCGTGCTACCTCGGTCGTCTCGATCAATAAATTCACATCCGAGCCTTTCCAGATTAAGGCCGGGATCCGGCAGGGGGACCCCCTCTCCTGCTTGCTGTTTAACGCAGTAATTGAGACCCTAGCCCTTGAAATACTCGACCGACCTGGATTACCCGGCTACGTGGACAAAAGCGGCCGAACGCACAAGGTGACTCTTTATGCGGACGACACAGCAGTTTTTCTGACGTCGCTGAACCAGTGGAAGGTCCTCGAAAGAGCGTACGGAGTGTATTCAAGGGCGACGGGAGCGGCGCTCAACAAAGATAAGACCGAGTTACTAGCGGCGAAAGCCTATAATGAGGTCCCGGCTACTGGAAAGTACCGGGATATCAAAGTAGTGCTTTCGGCAAAGTACCTCGGCTGCCCGATAGGACCACAGGCAGATTTGGATGCGTTTTGGGTCAAATTGCGCCAGGAAATCGAGGACCGTATAACAAATTGGCAGAAACGATATCTATCGATCCGTCAAAGAGTAGCAGTGGCGAACACTGTACTTGAAAGTACATTATGGTATTACCTACGAGTAATAGACGCGCGCCTCGAAGATTTGACCTCGATCCAGCGTGTAGTCATCCGGTATATCTAGGAGATAGAACCAGGAAAGACACTGCACGGCCCGATCAAGAACGATCATCTTCATCGACCAATCGAGCTTGGGGGATTAGGCCTTATCAAGATTGAGGTAATGAGGCAGGCTCTGGCGCTCCACTGGATCAGGAAGCTCTATCAGGCACATGAGCTATTACCTGCGGAGAGGCCTGGATGGTACTACCCCGCTACTGAAATTATGGCACATTCCGCACCGGACGCTATTGCACCCTTAATAACAAAGCCCTAGGAGCAAACGTGGAACGTCTATTGCCCGAAAGGACCACGCTCGATACACCAATTCCTGAAGATTTGGAATAAAAAATCAGGAACACTCCACCCGAGAACAAGAGAGGAGCTGGCCAATATTGAATTTCTACTACATCCAGAGTTGAATTTAGGTCGAGCAACGATGAGGTGGGGTGCTCTAGTCTGGCGGAGTTTCCAAACTGGGTCGGATATTATACCAGTTACTCTGAATATAGGTCAGTTGCAGGCCGTCAAGGATAGGAGGATACCGGCACACGTTAATGCGCGGAAAGCGGCAGAACGTTTCTTTGCCAACCTCCCGCCCGAATAGCTGGCCCTCGTCAATGAAAGTAGGGACCCCTTGCCGATCGTAAACTGCTCTACGAAAGCAAGGAAGGCCCTAGTCTCAAAAACGGAAGGGTCGCACCTAGACCTGCAAGAGGTGGGTCGAAATAAAGAGATCTACCAATTTCTCATGGTCGATCATGTAGGCCCACAGGATCTCCTTGCCAACCTAAAGGGAATATGTCAAAGGGATGGCGTCCCTCTAGATGGGATTGCAGAGGCAACGATCTGGAGGGCCGTACGCCAGAGGAAGCTTGACTACCCGAAAACCACCGATCTGATATGGAAGCTACTACACGGAGTAGTACGAACCGGAGAGGAATGGATAGAACATGCGACCTGCCCGATATGTAGAGTGTACCAGACCTCGGAGCATTTGTTCTGGACTTGCCCTGCCGCACAGAAGGTTTGGTCCGAGTGCAAATCGATATGGCAGGAAATAACCGACGAACAAATAGAGTGGCCGAGCTCGTGGGGTGCACTCCTACTAT